>JANCMC010029497.1:0-61591 GCA_024363005.1 Charaxes varanes | reverse complement strand
TTTTTTGAGTTAGGTCACTTTATAATTAATCGTGCGATATATAATTCGATACTTAATAAGTATAAGATATTTTTGAAGCTGACTCTTTGAAATTAATGTATCAAACAAGGCGTTATTTTAGGACTTATAACTAGATCTACACATATACGAACAATTTATTAAGTAACATGCATTTTGGAATAAATAAATGTCCTACGTCTATCTTCTTTAAGAACGTAAACATGTTTCGGGTACATCTGAAAATTAAAGAATAATTAGAGCTGTAAAGGAGCTTTCCTTTTCTGTTTATATTAAAATAAAATACGGTTAATATTTTGTCGTGTTGATATTATTACTTAATGGTATAGGAAAGAACTGCGAACAATAAAATTTGTACACTTTTTTTAAGGACTTTCTAAAGACTGTTTACTTTGTTAGTATAAGTATGCGTTATTTCTAAGCTCTTCAATTAAGTCTAAACCTAATGCCAGGAGAAGTCGGGGCTCTAACTGAACCCGCTAAGATAGAGCCAAAGAGCTATTAGCTTCACTTTTCAACCTACTTCAAAAAAGGAGGAGGTTCTCAATTCGCCAATTTTTTTACGTTTCGATTTTGGTCCGGTTTTGATACTTTCAAGTCTTTTTTTATTGTTAAAATTTTTATTGATCTTCAAAAAACTTTTTTTTCTTCTTGTCTATGGTTGGTACACAAAAAAAAACTCAAATTTATAAGTAGGGTTGACAGAGCGCTTAGGAGAGGAAGAATAGAGTTGGCAACGCGCGAGCAAATAATGTGGGTTACTTGCAAGCTTCTGTAGCCATCGTTGACTACATACTGTTAGAGACATATGCTCATTTGCTACCTTCACTACTTACGTTTGTAAAAAATGTTTTACCTAAGATTTGAAGAAGATTTATCACTTAGTAGCTGTAATCCAAACTGTTGTCGAGGTTTGATATATCATCAATTGTTTTATTCAATACTACAGTCACTGTTGTTTTATCACGGTGGTTTTTTATCGTCAATAGTTGGTTCACCATATCTGGAACGTCAACAACAATTAATATAAATGTTAAAACGAAGCTAATTTGGTTGTGATGTCGGCGCCAAACATAGCACAAAGTGTTTGTACATTTTTGTCCTTGAAGACTACAAAGTTCTACAAAGTTTTGTGCAGCTACACTAAGTCCATACTACATGATCGTTCAAATGAAGCTATGTCTGGCGCTGGCATAAGAACCAGTCGCAGAAACTGTTTGGAAGACGCAGAAGAACACTTGAGGAGAGAAATAGCTATAGCAGTTGAAGAAAGTGATTCAGATTTGGTAAGTTGTTTGGTCTGTAAAATTATTTTATAAAAACATAAAAAGTAAATGAAAAATAAGTATAAAAAGAAATTATCCTACATTTTTAAGGTATTTTGCCATATATACATCTGAAAACCTTCTTCAAAACAAATTACTATATAATACGTATAATACGTATGTGATACGCGATAAACGTTAAATACGTTTAAATAACTTCAAAGTTGTTGTCCGATGTTCGGTCTAAATAATTTACCTATTTTTTTTGAGAATATTTTATAAGGGTTTTGTTATAACATAATTATTAGAACACGTATTATTTAGTAAAATTGCTGGTCTCAATCGTTGATTTGTTTGGATGTTTCATCCAACTGCATAACGTATGAACTATTCGTAGTATCAATGACTAATGCAGAAAGGATTTTATCTGGAGCTAGTTTAGACGATTTCGCGAATTAGCCGTTTTTTATAGATTGAATATTATTAGCACTTGCTTTTAATCGTATTAGATATTCGATATAGTCTTAAATACTTATTAAGAATATTAATGCCTTTCCACTCTCCGTCTCCCTACGCAGGTCATATATGATTGAAACAACAAATGCTATCAGTATTTAACAACCACAAGTATTTAAAATTTGTTTTTGGAACCAATATACTCCATATTGAAGACGTAAAGTAAATATAGGTAGCTATACTTCAGTGACTTCATTAAATTTTGAGATTGAATCATCATTTTTTTTTTTTTTAATTTATTCTAGTCGATTTTTACTTTGAGCCAGTTCTTTTTTATCCAATTCATACATTTAATAAGGAACTTAATGGAAGACTAAGCCTCTGTGGTGAATTTACATGTAAATAAAAAAACAGTGCATTAATGAAATTTCATACAAAATTACTGCACTGTTTAGTTCTAAGCGGAGAAGGGTTCTTTGTGATCGGTTATGTAGTGACCAATTACTGCGTAGTTGGAAAAAAAAATATAGAACATTAATAACCAAGTCTCTATAATATAACAACAACCAAGTCAGGCAAGTATTAAAATGATTCGGGGACTCGAATGAGGTTTTAACTAACAATGAGCATTGTGGGGAGGGCTGACTGTGAAATTTCATTTTTCATTTGAGAGGAGCAGCTGTTAGGGTCAAGAAGTTCTTTTCATTGTACAGAATATAATAGGCGCGGATCCACCGTGGTGGACACGATGGGCAAGCCAACCACCCTACTAGATTTGTAGTTCGAAATCTCATTTTTTACCTTTTTGTATCTTTTTCGTTTAAAGAAACAAATGTATGTTATAAATTATCCTTTTTTTTATTTATTTCGTTCAAGGGCCTTTGTGTGGTCACATATCAAAATTTAAAATATTGTAATAAATAATTTATTTAATAAAAAGAATGAATTTGGCGTTTTCTTTAAAGTACGTGACGTCACACCAAGGGGGAATATTGATAAATCAATAATTTAAATTTGACATATTTATGTTATACATATTAACTAATTCTTTCATTAGAAGTAGCCCACAGCTACATCCTCTGCAATTTTAGTAGACCCTGTTACTAGACCGGGATAACGCTAGGAACAAGTCTAGTCTATGTGGGCATCGGCAATTACTTATCTTCAGGCGAACCGAATGGACAAAGAAATGGTTAGTTTATTTTGATCAAAGAAATGGTTGGGCCATCGTACTTCTTCTTCTTCTTCTTGTCGTGTCGATGGCGATTCAAACAGTTCTGTTCCAGAACTTAGCAATGCGAACAACATCCTCTGTGGCTCGCATCAGATCCGCGTACCAGGTGTACGCGGATCTGATGCGAGTCAGGCAGGGCAAGAAGGGCACGATAAAAAGATGCTCCATTTTCTGGGATCGTACTTTGAACAATCTAAAAGAACGGCTAACGAACCGTCAGATGACGCGAATTAACGTTTTTCCCCATCTCAAAAAAGTGTGCAACGCGCTAAAGAAGAAAAAAGAGAAATTAAAAAATAATAAATGGATGCTGGTACCGTACCCTCGTGCTACGTCACCATCGTATTAAGGTCGTCTCTGTGTAACCAATTGCCAGCTCTGGTGTGTTCGAACCGACGCGTTTTAGAAATGTTCTTGAAATAAACATAAATATATTGTCAATTACGTGTTATCAAATACGCAATTATTATTGCGTAATTTAATACACATTGTAATGCATTCATCGTTATATAAAAATTCCTCAAAATCTGACAATTTTTTCAACGAGGCAAAGAAAAGTCTAATCAAAAATGATAATCCTCATAACATTTTACGAGAAAAGTGTCATGGAGAAAAAATCTTCCGGAATGGAAAATGAATCAGTGGATTAGCGGATTCTATAGCGGGTTCTTGCATGATGTTTAAAAACGATTAAAATTATACAAAATTAGAACTACAAGTTAGAGACGTGCTGCGGTTTAATCAGTAGTAATGTTTTAATATCTAGAGTCATTGGTTTTTGTATTTATCTATTTTTAAAGTATGGTAACTCAAACAAATGTAAGCAAAGAATCTTATATAGTGACCATCGAAAAGAGAATCGTGCTTAGAGCACGGGAGCACGGAAATACACCTGCCACTCACGGCATCCACCGTACAAATAACGGCGCCCAGTTTGTCGTAACTTAAACAAATCTACGCCTAGAAACATATACAGTCACAATCGAAAAGAGAATCGTGCTTCATAGCATAGCACGCAGTGGTAACTAGAATGTTGTCACTTAATTAAGGGTTCACGGATTCGATTTGATAGCAAACAATTTAACGTCAGTACATCTCTCAACAAAAGGTACAGTTTTCAGCATCGCAATTTATTTAAAAAGCAATTCTAAATTGACAAATATAGGGTATATTATTATAAAGGCTATCTCAGTAACGCACGGAGAAAATCGCAATCGAATAAGGTTTCAGCGTAAACAATAAAAACTCCTATTAGTGTTAGATTGTGATCGAGAGAGATATCCATAAGTAGCAAACTTATCAGAACGAAAAATTCTTGTCATAATCTCACGAAAACTTCACCTTTAGGCGCCTACCTTACCGAGACGTCACAGCGATGTCGTCGGTTATGTAGCTAATAGGAACGTATTAGATATTGTCCATGAACTCTTCCGGCTGGCCAGAGACAAAGCTTGATTTAAAAAGCTGACTGCCAATCTTCAATAGTGGAGAAGAAGAACTGTGTTATGTTATATTTTTACTGTGTCTGTGTTATATCTACAACACAGGCATTAAGTTGACTTCCTTAGGAACAGACTGCCGTGTGTCAAACTAGTGTAATGTCTGTTATATAACAGACGCCTGTTATACACAAAGATATATTTTTTACTAATATATAAATACATACATATAGATAATACACCCAGACTCGAGGTGAAATTCGAACCAACGACCCCCGGAGCGAAAGGCAGGGTCACTGCCCACTGCGCCAATGGGTCGGCGTATTAACTAATATTATTTGAAAAAAATTTCTCATATCTTCTAAGATATTAACTTTAATGATATATTGTAAAGGGCAATTTTGATCTGCATAAAATGTACAAAGTATCTAGTGTATTTAAATGGATAAGGATCAATACGGTATTCTTTTAAATAGCTTCGTATATAGTTCATAATTTTTTTGTAATATGTAAAAGATAAAAATGGTTCCTATGAGTTATACTTAGTAGATATACATATGCCATCTTAGATTTTATTATAGATCTTTTTAAGATGTACAATTCTGTGGTTTATTGTTTTGTTTTATCTCGTAAGGTTTGGCCAGCGCACGCGACACAAACGCACAAAAATACGTTTTTTACGACATCATGTTAAAAATCATTGGAATTCTCGGCTTCCGTCTTCTATAAGATAAATCATGCTACACAAAGACATATCACATTATAAGTCTACCTAAATATGTAGAAAAATTTCATACACTCAAGTTAAGCCTCATTATAAATAGCTATTTTATGGAAGAGAGAAGTTTCCTAACACAGGTAATTGTTTACTCTAAAGGGGACCAATCATAATTGAGCAATTGTAAATAAAAGTATGGCTAAAATAAAGAAATAATCAACAATATAATGTGGTTTCGATAAAAGTTCTCTAAACTCAAAAATTTTCTCATCTTCACAATCAAATTACAAATCTATAGTTAAATACAAAAACTGTTCTTCAGAGCTATTTACGAGGAAGTACCGTTGAATATTTCAAGGAATCACCATAGAAACTATGAACAAAAGGAAACTACGGTACAATGAATTTGAATAATTTTTCGCCTCGTTCTCACTCCCATTTTAATTCCAGTAAAAGAGTATTGAATGTGAAGTTTTGGAAAGTTAAGATGAAAGACTTGTTTCGCAAAGTAGGTCCTTTCCTTTGCCATGAAATGAGCGAAGTTTTCGACGAGACTGATGAAATCGATCTGCCCGCCGCTGAAATGCTGATCGACATGGACGTAAACACCAATTAGGGAACAAATTTTGTGGAATTTAAACGAAAGTAATTGAACTCCGCAAAAGTAATAAGGGGCTTATGAAATTAATGATATTGAGGAACCGAACGATTTGGTAATCAAGTCGTAGATTGACACGCTTGATGTAAATATTGAAAATAATTCAAGTAGAGGTTTTTGTAATTTTGAAGCTGCAGTTTCTTCTTTTGAGAACGATGATGATTGATGACGTCGACATGATTAAAAAAGAGCTAACGTACCCGAAGACATGAAATAGTAAAAACAAAATAGAATGAAAGAACATTTTTTACGAGACCGGAATACGGTCTTTTAATATTAACAATATTGCTGGTGAATATATGATACTGAATGTCTATTCAACTACTTTTATCACATAGGTTTCCTACATCTGAGAGATTACCGGAGAGGTGTCTTCGTTAAGTTTTTACTACAACCACAAATATTTTATGAGGCTCCTATAATATTCGATGAATCAAAATCAATATGGGGATTTACGCTTTGCATTAGGCTCTTAATAAAGTTTTCATACCATTTAAATGTTAAAAGCATCTAAGCCAGAACCAGATTCTCATTTAACCAAATTATTGAAATATACGTGTATATGCGGCTTCGAGAAGGTCTCATTATGTGAAGTGGTTAGATCGTCTATAAATACCGAACGTGAGGGTAACGAGATGAAATTCATAAAATACTAGCCGAATCCAACTGTGACTTGACTAGAGTCTAATCTTTCAATTCTGAAGCTGTTAAAGTATCGAATATAAGATCGAGCTGTATCGATTTGTTGAGTTGAGACAAAAATAACTTTCCCAACACTACGAAGTTGATCTAATTTATTTAAGTTTTATAAATTCACTGACGCCTTACAAATGGACGGATAAATGCTAATGTTATTTATAAATTATTTGAGACTGACCTTACCCGAAATTCCTCCTCTTAATATAGTTATTTCGGACGCTGAGTAGATAAAGTATAACTTACATATATTTGAGGCATCAAGATAAAATACATATTTTTTTTTTCATAAAAGTAAGGTGGCAAAGAAACTGAACAAACAGCAAGTAGGTGGTCTGATGGTCATATATGAGTACAAACATAGAAATATTACCACAAAGAGGAATTCAGAAAAAAAAGTATAATGAAACTAACAGAATACAAGCAAGGAATAGGTAAATTTATAGAGACCGTAAATCATCTTGGAGAAGATTTACAGACGAGTAACAAGTATCAGAGTCTGTCATATTAAGTTGAAAAACACAATTACCTTAAAGGCATTCCATTGTAACGAAGTTCTGAAACAAGGGTAGTCGCGATAAAATAAAGCGTACCCCTACATCAATGAACATGAAAGCAAGCACGGATTAGATACGAGTGATACGACTCTGCGGGTGGGCGGCCTCGCACTTGAAAGGATAACTGGGTAAGACTTTTTTACATTATCTACATGACGTGATATAAGCCGAGATTCGATTTTGTTCTCATTTGACTTTTTAGGATTCTCTAGTCCTAAAATAAATGCTTATAGTTTCGATCTATCTGTCCTTCCCTATGTAAGCCACAATTGGTTTCCCCCCCTAGGCTTTCCAAATTCTTCGATGTAGATGACTTGAAATTTTCTATGTTGATAGGATATGCTAAAAACTCTTATAGAAAATTATTTGGAGCGAAGTCTAAATAACTTTTGGATTGACTTAACAAATACTTTTATTGTGTAATACTTTCGGCCGCTTTTAATATATTACTTTAAGTATTAATAAAATTTACTATCATTTAGAAAAATTTCAGTATCACTGATTTTATGCTTGGTTATAGTTTTAGTGGTGTATCATTCAAGTTACAAAATTCCACAAATTTTCTTTAATTTAATTCGCAAATTTGTGTAACATAATTTAATTTTTCCTGCTTGTCACGGGATGTCGAAAATTAATGGCCACTTATTTTTATCTTCGTATCAGATATGCCTTAAGGCAGATTTACATCATACTACCAAATACTTATTCTACCTCTACCCTTTCAAAGTCTTTTAGTTTAAGCAGACGTCGAGCATTCTTGCGTTGTTCTGTCTACGTTCACAAAGATCTTCTTATTTTTATTCTAGTTTTTTGCTCGTTGATATTTTGATGTAACGCTAAGAGCGAGCTTCTGTTTACACTATAAGATCTAGATCTAAGAAGAATATAAGATAGCACGCTCTTGTTCTAGCTCTATGTTCGTTTGGTCTAACCCTGTTAAGCTTTATAAGTTAGTGCTAGAAGGTCATGACATACTCAGAGAGGTCTGGCTTAAGTTTTTTAAATTGGTGCTAGAAGGCATGACACACTCGAAGAAATCAGTCTTTGAGAACAGCAACTTTCAGATTTTAGTTCGCTAATCTACAGTTCCGCTATCAAGAACTTTCTCAGCCACATTCCCTAGGTTCTTCAATAATAAAATATGCTATCTATATATTGGATTCTATATCGATAATTTAAATAAGCAGGCCCTAAAAGCAACCGTACAGATGGCAATGCCGGGCTATAATTAATACCCTCCGTCAATTTCACACCCATCACTCTTCCCTCGGCCACGCCCAATTTGCTGTAAATTTCCAATTGAATAGAATCAAGACGGGACTCGAAAACCGCGATATCTCGGGACGAAACGCCGGGACGCGACAAACGAAATTCGTATAATTTTAAACTTGAACGAATCGTTAGATCGCTAAATGGACTGGATAACAATGTTAAGAAATATGACGGTTTCTGTGGGAAGCTGTAAGAGCTGGCCTATATACTTTTCTGTGTAGCTAAAATCTTGTAAACACTCACAAATATCATAGATTTTAACAGGTACAACCCTATAAGAAATGAAGTATGAGAGATTAACGACGAATAACTCCGTAGAACTAAACTGAAATAGATCTTGTGGATGTTCCTGCATCATCGCATCCCATGGGTTCAGTACATGATTCTAGACTCCCCAGTGGTGAAATTTTTCGTCGGCTTTTTCTTGAAATGTACAATTATTTTAGCTTTTTTTAAAAACTGAATACTGTATAATATCACGATTATTAGTGTCCCAATGCGATTTTAAATCAGAAACAAATTTCTTCAATATTTTTACAATAAACCGCAATGTTAATAAAAGTATGTAACAGGGGTAGCGCGGCGCGGGTCCTTGACTTGTTTCGCGCGTCAACATTTTGTTGACGATTGCTTCCCAATGCTCACGATACATTGCGCGCTCAAGAATCGGATGGTATATATACATGACTATATGACACAAGGGCATCTGTTTTTCTTAATGCCCGTGTTATCTGTAAATCACGCCTGTCTTTCTATTTTGTATTCTCGCACCCTTGTTCCCCTTATTCTGCCGGTGCTTATATTATCTTTTTTCTAGTCTTCTAATTTCAATTTTTGAGTGAAAAATATGAAGAGGATATTTTACTATAAATTGTTTCCTGGTATCGTTCTACACTTATGAAAATTAAATTAGCTTTTAAGAAGTTAAGCAAGAATCGGGTTAAAATTTACATCGAAATAACGTCTCATCGTCTGACATTGTTGTGCAAGTAATGACCTATTTATTTTCAACTATTGTTCTCAGACCGCGTAGTAGCCGTTACACACGTATCGATAAAACGTTGCGATTTAACTGTGTAGTTTAAACTGAGCAGTTTTATCGATACGTGTGTAAGAAAAATCCTTGTCGATTAAGCTGCTTATAGTAAATGTGGTATTTGATATTTAATAGGCAGTGAACCAGTACTACTGAGCTTAACTTAGGCACAGACGTCCGCGTTTCATATAGTCTTATATATTTATTATTATTTATAATGCTATCCTAAATATATATAAAAAATCTTAGAGGCTTATATAGATTTTCAATTTGGAATACAGCGGGACGTAGTACAATGATGAAATTAGTGAAAATAGTAGACGTCTGCTAAGAAATAATTTTTCGATAGGGCCAGATTTACGCCAACGACTTCCAACGACTTCGCGGCATACAGCCAGTTTACCATATTATCATCGGCAAAATTTAAATTAAATAACTCCATCATAAATCACCAGCTGAATTTAAGACGCTAAAGGGATAAAAAAGAATACTATCATACAATTATTGTTGTAATAGCCGGAATGAACGTTTCGCGTAAGAATTCTGAAAGTCCTATAAACGTCTGCGTGGAACCAACCGTGTTTTCCTTGCTTAAACAAAATATACACTTTTATTTCTTTTTTACGTTAATATGTGTGAATAATTTTATTTAATTTTTGATAAAAAAGACAACGTCAAGGAACTCCTCGTCGAAGCTGATGACGAAGACGAGGTCCCTTGCTTTTTTTGTGTGGCAATTACAGCATTAAATGATGCACAACACAAGCAATGAACTTAAAAGCAAAAAAAATGTTGGTACTTATTTTGTTGGTTGGTGGTTAAATGCGATGTGCTAGACACCTACTGACATGTTCTTTGGTTGTTGGTTAGGCAACAGACGGAAAACTGGCTATATATCATCACGCTAAGTCCAATAGGAGCGGAGCACCAATGAAGAATATTTCAAAATCGGGGGTTCGTTTTCCTATTTGAGAGCTTCCGCTGCGTGCTCTGCGTAAATGGTTAAAATTTAGCAAAACATATGTATGACAACATTGTCCCCCTTTAAAAGTTCTAAATAAAAGTGTGCAACAGTATATGTCTATCTTTTAAGGTTAGCTCAGTATAACCTTTTTTATGCTAATCAAATTTGTTATAAAATAATGCATTATTTGTGAAGGTCTTTTTATAAACATATTATTAATCCTTATCCAAAATCTATATCTAAAGCTCTTAGTGATAAGAGTGGCACATATACACGGACGAAGTTATTAATATTACTGTAATTATAACTCACCAAAACGGTATACCGTTTACACTGTGCCGTGTCGACAAATTGAGTCGATTAATATGCGTGTTAAACAATTAGAGCATATGATTCTATTCAATAAGTATAGTCGATCAATAAAGTGCTTTACAATTATGGAAGACAGCTCCAAGTTAAAAAAAGTTCCTTTTGCATTAACAATACGGTCTGAAAAATAATCAACTGTCTTAGTATCTCACCATCATTTATTTAGTAAATAACTTCAGAATAACAAAAAAAAAAGATCAGTACGTCTATATTAAAAAAAAAACATATTTGACAATGCACGCAGTAGTCAACAAATTTTTTCACGTATTTAATGAAATATTTTCAACCAATCACGTTGTTTTAAAATCACGTGATACTTTTAATTAGCCAATAAGATTAATATAAAAAAAAATAAAAAAAAAAATCTTATAAAACAGATAGAAATTTTATTAATAACCTAAAATGAATTCACCACATATCATGCCTTGCGTGCCCCCTACACACAGGAGGAGTTAATGACTGCTTCTATTGAAGGGGTCAATGTGGCTGCCTTCTGGGCCGCTACAGTATAATTGAAAAAAAAAAACAATGTACTTGCCATCGAATCGATAAGAGGAAGAAAAATGAAACTATAGGGAAGAATTAAATATTCGGTTTACCTAAATAAAAAATTCTCAAGAACGTGCCATGACATCCCGCGTTCCTTTTCTGGTACGCGATAAACCTATTTGTTAAATAACTTCAAAAGTTTGTGTACGATTTCACTCCAAATAATTTTCTTAATGAGTCCTCGCCGACAGTTGTTCGTCGGAAGGTCTATATATCGTGATCGTAAGTAGAAACTTCGCTAGCGTGAGTTAGTTTGTATGGAGATTTTCAGTGTTCGTACTGTGGTCGTCGTCATCCGTACAGCGCCATCTAGTTTGATTTGGTGTAATTTTTTCCACTCGACATCATTGCCATCTTGTTATGTAGCGGCCGCTACATTTATATAGTATTTCTTCTTAATATTAAAATTTAAGGTCAATATAAATAATAAAACAATATTTAGAATTAGCTTACTAGTAAGACATGAAAACATTATTTAGCAGAAAAATAATTAGAATTGAGGATTAAGTAAAATAAGATCCCTAGATATAAATATAACAAAAGAAATTCAATGTATTTATATGATAGTTTCTATGACGTGTTTTATAATAGTGGTTTGATTACACGGGTCTACAAAAAAAATAATGTTGAGAGGTGTTTTTTTTTACCTAATTTATGTGTTTTTGTGTGCTGAATCAAAAAATAACTTTTATTTTGTCACAGCTCGTCACGTTTGCAGACAATTTGGGTATCTATGTTAAACAAGCTATGTTAAGGATAATAGACAATTATTTTTTTTTAATTTTATTGCATTACAAAGCTTATCTTTCTATCTAAAACGTTGACTTCAAGTAATTATATTTGCTTATTTATATCATTATACATGTGAGAGAGCCTCAATAGCACAACGGTATAAGGTATGGACTGAAATCCGCAAGGTACCAGGTTCAAACCCTACCGCCGTTGGGGTATTGTCGCACCCCTTTGAAAGTATTCTGTATAAGCATGATTAATTTTAATACAGATTTTAATTTAGTTTGAACATGACTGATTTTAATACGGATTTTAACTAAAAAAAAAAACAGAATACCTTAGGCATCTATAACCTACAGAAGTACTAGAGGACATAGCAGATGTTGATCTGCCTATAGTTAGATAGCCCATTTATCAACGAAAGTTATATATCATCATGCTAAAATGGAATCTATTTTTTTTGCCTAATTTTATGCGAACGAAGTTGTGGGCACAGCTGGTATTAAATAAAACTTCTATGTATATAAAAATCAGTCATTATTAGTCGGGCTAAAACTTTAAATCCAATGGACCATTTTAAATTCTGTTTGTTTTGTTTCATTCTTTTTATTTCAGTGAAGCATTTATACAAAACATAACTGAAGAAAAGCCGACTTAATCGTTACTGGTTTGCAAACACATTTGTTTACGTATTTTATAATTTATGATTGTTTACTTTTTTATTAAAAGAACTGCTTTTTTATTTCGTTAATCAATTGACAGTTCTGACTCTTAGATGAAGACGTAAATATTTGAACGTGACATTGGCGAATTAAATTGTGCTTATGTACAAATGTAAGCCATCAATCAAAAGAAGAAGAAGACGTAAATATAACAATCTGTGGCAACAATAATCTCTAATCTTTTTGAGGCATGGAGACTACATAAAGGAGTAACATTTCTGTATATTTGCTAGAGCCAGACATAACTTTATTTGAATGATCATTTCAATGATTATGTCATGTGGCCGGGAACTTTGTGTAGCTGCGCAAAGTTTGAAGAACTTTGTAGTCTTCAAGGGTAAAAATGTACAAACACTTTGAGCTATGTCTGGCTCCGGCATATTATTATAGTACACACAGTGAAAAATTTTGTTGATACTAAAAAGAAAATATGAAGAAAGAAAGAAACAACTTTTATTTAACTTTATGATAAGATAAATATATTTATTTAGTTATAGTATAAAGACCTAGGTGACATAATTTTATCTTGTTTTTTATTTTTCCAAAGTTTGAGACTCAAATCTAATACAATTAGAAATTTAGAAAACTTGTTTAAACTAATTGTTACATATTATAATATAAAGGGCTTACAAATTGTATAACAATACCATGTCGCGCCATTCTGAAAGGTTCCGGGAGCTTTTTGAAGGTTATTTACGTACCATGCTGGACACTTTTTCAACTTTTCACCCATAGGAAATGTTACTCCATATTAAAGTTTCTAGGGTTTTGATGAAGGCATTTGAACTTTGGAAAAGATAGAAAAGTTTAATGGTTATGAAAGCTTAAATAACAAACAACATCAGTAACGCCAAAGTGATGAAATTTAAATTAATTAATACACTGTAGACTATCTAGTTTATAATATAATTTTCATTAACAGATATTTATGAACGCAAGATATATGCACCATATGATGCTCGAGATAGGTTGATTTATTCACAAATTAATTAATAATTTGTTACCAAATCATTGGCCTCAAAATAAATTTCTTATGATCATTTGAGGTGGTCATAGGCAAATAGGGTTTCCCTTTAGATGTCAGTTGACACTGTTTGCAAATGTTTAGTCTGTGCTTTCAATCTTATACTTGCGAGTCGCAACTATGCTATACGTCAAATAACAATTTTAGTATTTGGGAAGCGGTGATTAGGTTGTACTAGTGCAATTCCAAATTTGTTTATAATTTTTTTAATATTCATGCATTTAAACCCGTAAATAAATATATTATGATATAAGATTTTGAACGTAATTATTATATTTTGTTAGTGAAAAACCGTATTATATTTTTATAATCAAAATTTTTAAAGGTAGACGTAAAATAAAAATTGGCACTGAATTGTTAATAATGATTTTGTAGAAACGCTATGTCTTATTCTTATTTTACAAGGGACTTGGACATAAAGGATTAAAAGTGAGATATTTGCAATTAAATCAGATTTCTTGCTTTAAGATAATTACATTTTTAAACATTTTAACAAATTTTTAGCGTTAATAACATGGAGTCAACCAGAAAAAAAGGACGACCAACGCATCCCAGAGCTAAAGCCAATCCCTTATCAGCACTAACATTCGCGTAAGGATCTTTTACTTTTATATCTTCGTTTTATAAAATATGCGATAAGTTGCGATTAAAAGTATCATACAACATATTATAAGTATATAACCTGAACCTATCTAAATTTTACAAATTGTCACTTTTATTATGTCGTAAATGTTCAGTGTTGACCTTTACTTTGCCAAAATTTGAACAGTGCGTGAAATTTAAAATATCTTTCCATTTAAATAAAAAAAGTTCAAATATTATTAAATACATCAATTTTTTTACTGAAGTAATCATATAAAATTTAGAATTTTAACATCTATTATTTGTATAATATTCTTAAAATATGAGATACCAGCAGCAGCAGTTGAGCTTGTTGAGTTTGTGCGAAACAAAAGTTGGATTCCTTTCCTATATACACTCAAGTTTCTAAGATTTATATAGGTTTCTTTAGATGACCCACAGTCATTGCTCTCAAATTTATATATTTTTCTTAGTCATTTTTTTAAAACTAAACCATAGACATATTGATATAAGAGATTTTCTAGAGTTTTTTGAATAACTAATCTAATGTTTCTTAATTTAAAAAACTAGTGTATTTTAGTGAAAATGTTGAAAATATTAACTGCACTTCAAAACGTAAACTGTTATTATACTACATATTGACACTGTAAAAAAGGTTGCAATTGCTTGGAAGGATATATTAAAAAGTTAGGATGGATGCAAATGTGCAGTATCTTTGTAATATTTATTTCTTTTAGATGGACTCTACCTATGTTCTGGGGTGGCTTGAAGAAAGAACTAGAGGAACATGACTTGTATGAACCACTAGAAGAACATGCTTCAGGTGAGTACAACCTATTAATCTCCAACATCCATATTCCTTTGTGGAATCGGTTATCAGCTTTGGTATTTCTGAACCAATATGATTTGGGTACCTTCAAGAAGAGAGCATTTCTTTTTTTTTTGAGGTGGACCAAAGGCCCTATCGTTACTGTGACTAGTAAGATCTATTGTAACTGCCTCAGCTTATAGCTCATCCTCAATACCAGCAGAGCACATAAACCTGGCAATGGCTTGAGGTGTGAGCGTTTCCACCCGAAGTCAGGGTGCTTTGTAGCGCTTGAGGAATAGAATTGGAAAGTTACAGAGGATGTGCTTAGCTGTTTCCAAGTCCTTGTGACAGAACTTGTAGTGATTGACATAGGTAGATGGTATGTAAATGTTTCTTCAGTCTGCAGTGACCCATTAGGGATCTAGTAACTACTCTCACCTGCAAAGAAGAGAGCATACTCATTCCTCAAATGCTGATAATGCATCTGAGAGCCTTCTGGTTTTGCTATTCACTTAAATGAACCTGTTATATAAAAAAAATCTCTGTAAAGTTGGTTGACAGATAATAAATTTGCATGATAACGCTAAATGCTTAACAACCGCTTAACCGATCATGACTCTCTATTGCTTGTTCCGTGCTCTCGCTTGCACAGTTGGTTCAGAACATAACAATGAGTCATGCTTTTCTATGCATGCAGTTGTGATAGTCGATTTTAAGACATTATCACATCAAAAAGATAATTAATAATAATTTGAAGGAAAACTATATTACTTTGCAAAGAAACAGTAGAGAAAATTTGTGCAATGTTGATATCTGAATGCTACATCATTATTCAAAGGTTATTTGTGTAGAGTCCTTGTATCTTCTGATGATTTAGTTTCATGGTGTAATATGTGTGAGGTTATGGCAAAAATTCAGTACTGTGATATACTTTGGTGGCAGTTTTGATGGTGTTTATTCACAGACTTGAATAACATAATTTAGTTTTATTTCTTTTCATCAATTGCGCAAAGAGGAAAAAACTAGAATAAGAATTAGAATCTTTGTTAACACTGACAGAACAAAGAAATAATGCTCTACATCAGTAGAAACTGGCTACGTGCAGCCGATGACCGGGCTAAGTGGCGCGCCATGGGAGAGACCTATATCCAGTAGTGGATTGCCGCAGGCTGATGATGATGATGATGATGATGCTGTGTATCGCAATATTGATCTATATAAAATGTACAACGTATCTAGCGTATTTAATCGGATAAGGTTTAATGCGGTGTTCTTTAAAATAGCTTCGTAAATAGTTTATTTTTTTGGAACATGTAAAAGATAAGAACTGTTAGTGTGGGTTATATGTTAGAGATGGACATATGCCACCGCTGACTTTTTTAAATAGATCTTTTAAAGATATACAATTCTTTACTGCATTATTTTCATGTATTTCGTAAGGTTTAGACAGTGCACGCAATATAAGCGAACAGAAACGACAACGACCTCACGTTACAAATCATTCAAATTCTTGCCTTTTATCTTCTATAGACTATATCATATGTATGTATTATAGGGACATAATATGTACCTTCTCCTTGAATCACTCTGTTCATGACATTAGAATCCGCTACGTATTTTAAACGATCTACGCGTACAAGGATGTGAAGTGACTTCATTTTATAGTGTGTAACGATTAACGTGAAGCGAAAATTTTCAGTACCGTTTTACGAAATTTGCGCGAATGCACGAATATGAAATTTGACACTATTATAATTTATATACAGGAGGATGTGGGAATGCTATTTTTATACAAAAAGGCTTATATATATCTTAAATCATTAAAATATAGCCTCACGCAGACTAATTAAACACACGATTTATACACACATGTATGATGTATACATTTTATTATAGGATAATGTCCAAGCGCAGTCGTGACAACCGTCTGAGATGATGTCAACGGTCAAACGTTGTTATTTTGTGATTTATCACAAAATAACAATGTTTAAAGAATACAAGTAATTATGACATTTAATATAATTAAATTGTCAAATGTTGTTATGCTATGAATAAAAATTTTGTACATTAAATGAACATAATTATAGTACGTAAATCTACAGATTTTTGGCAGAATTTCCACCAGACGGCGAACTTTTGTTTACAAAAATACACCTACCTAAGATCTGTGTTGGCGAACCAATAAGTAGCATATCTCTGGAACAATCTGGTTTCAGAGGTCCACTTGCTAGCGCTATTACGGCTTGGCTAAGATTTAGTTCTGAAACCTCTCCATGAGCTTGTGATCGTTGTGCTCGACCACTAATCATACCACTGTGTGGATGGTGAATTATAATCTATGGAACAAATTGCTAAATTATTTATGGATGTGAGGTAGTGATTTTCAAGAAAATGAAAACACAATAATGAAACATTTTTAGCAATAGTTTTAAGTTACATGACATGAACATAAATTAGAAACAATAATACAGTTTATTTCATACTTTATCATATCCAGCAGAAGCAGTAAGACATGAATGTATACCATCGTATTTTGCTACGGTTACTATACTCGGTGTCACCTTAAGATTTAATTCTAACTTAAAAACTGGCTGTACGGTAGAAGCCTGCATTTTTAAATATTATCGTGTGACAATTATTGTTAAATACTATAACTAAGCAGTTAATGTAATTGTTGTCATGACAACGAATACAATAACAAAATAATGAGCAAAGCGGTATTACAAAATATTTTAATATATTTAATAAAATTTTCTATAGGTGGAAAAACGTTTTTATTCTTTTATCTTAAGAGATAATTAAGCGTGTGCATTTAATCACGGTTTTTCTATACAGGTCCACTACTACCTTAATCTAACGTTCCTGAGATTAGTAAATATTGATACTCAGAGTAGTAACTCTGAACATCTGTACACGTCATTGTCAACTTGTCAAGTGTTGACATTTGACTTTTATTGTTATGTCATGTCATTTTCATTATCGACACTTTTTATAAATTTAATAAATGTATGGCGCATAGTCATGTTATTATTTGGACATTAATTATACGCAGTTTATTTAATCAATACGATTTAGCGACTTTTTAGCTAGATGGAAAGTGAATTAAGCATAGAGACACAAAGGACCAGGTAATTATTCGACTTCTAACTTTTAAAGCTATTTATTTGGTAATTATAAAAATGTATTGCGCAATATTAGGCTTTTTTCTGTGTCTATTTTTGTCAAACTATAATTTTAAAATTCTTTTTCTGTAACTCTTGCGCTATCTTCAAAAATGTAGCATTATTGAATCAAACAGCACTGCTTCATGTATTTATGTCCTTTGCCTGTAGAACCATATATTTTTGATTAGTAAAGTGTAGAATAGGCGCATTAAAACTTATTTGTAGATTGGATTAGGCAATTATTAATTTAACTATATCATGGTTATATCTCTGTATTGAAAATGCAATATGAAGATATTTAAAGCTATCCCACATAGTCTCAAAAATGTTAAATGACTTACAATTATTTATTTTTTTATTAGATGTTGTTACTTTTAAGTACCTTGAATCATTGTCTTTGTTATATTAATAACATTTTGAGTCTCATAAATGCTTATAATTGTGTTTTGTATATGCGTAGAAAATAATTAAGGTGTATACAGCAAAGTAGTAAATCAGCATACATAATTATGAATGCTTTAAAAATTATTCTGTGTCTAAAGTGTTCACATGTTTTAACTGAAGATAACAATATCTTGCTTAAAAATTTCTAAATCACTAAACATATTCAGGATAGGAACTTGTTACATTTTTGTTTATTTAAATTTTATTAATATTTTTCACTTTGTTCTTCCTTAATATTGTGAAGATTGTGATATACTTGCTTAACTTTTTAATGTGCTAAATAATACTCTTGCCTTGTAAAAAAAATAAAAACTAGGTTATGGGCAACTTATCTTTGACTTCAAATATTAATTATTGTTTTACCAGTTGCTACTATTTTGTGTCTAATAAATGTCCTTGATTTATGTAAACGTTCTCTTGTTATCATTTTTATCACATTTTACAGAAAGTTAATTGTTCTACTTTGAAGGCCTCAATGTTCTTAGACAAGCAAGTACTATTTCTATTGAGTGTTTTTACAATTATGAATTTGGTTGTGATTGGAATGTTTTCCCACTAATAATATAATAATTAACCCCCCCCCCTTCCCCTCTCTCAGTAGAGTTATTTTGATTTCTGCAGTCTGTGGATTTTCTTTTCTTTTGCTTTGGTGGCAATTCACACTTTTCATTTTAATAATTATTAATAAAAAATTTATAGAAAAATGTTTGAGTTAAAAATTAATAAAAATCTTTAGTTTAGTATTTATAATATGTGCATAACTACTTAAGGGTATCCTAAACATGTTTTTGAGATATTTTATATCATTAATATCTGCATTTACATAAGATACCTTTGTAACAAATTTACATACATGAACATCTTTGTAACAATTTTACATATGCCAACATTTTTGTAACAAGATTTTACATAAAATACATTAAAGTGACTCAAATTGCACTTTGGTTTTTGATAATAATTTTTTTAATGAAATTACATCTATTTCTAAATTTCAGTTCTCTAGCCAGAACATGGATCGGAAATATCTTGACTTTTGCCTGGAAGTAAGATTTTAGTAATTGCATCTCAAATTTTGGTTTGTGTATGCTTCTGCATATTTTCCATTAACTTTTCCTATTCTTCTATTAATCTTTCGCTTTTATATTTTGCACGCATAATTATTATAAAAAGTTTTATTTCTTGTTGTATACAGTCACTAATTTTATTTCGTTTTTATGATATCTTAGAATAGTGGTTTACAAATGATCACAATCTGTTTAAACCAATTATTTATGATTTATTGCAATAATAGATGCAACTGGTTGAAAGAAACAGAATTTTATTAAAAACTGGCAAAATCAGAAGATTTTTATATTTTTTTCACCGCTTTTACGTTACTTGATTACTTCCCATGAATACAAAGTACATATACTGATTCTGCTGATTCATAGCTGTATAGCTATGACTCACTTTATACACATTACTTGATAGTCTTTAATAGTCTTTATGTATCTTTAATAGTCTGTTGAAATTACAACATTATAACCAAGTACAATAACTTTTGTATTCTAGTCATCGATATTGTATTTTTTTTTTTACCTTTTATCACTACTATGAAAATATTTTTATGCTATAAAATAATGACAACATTGTTTATGGTTCTTCCCCCTAATTTTTATTACTTTTTAGAACATAAAAAATTAAATGTTATAATATATGAGTACTCAAATATGATTCATTAAATTCTTTTAAAAAGTTAGTAGTAAGGATAATAGTAAAAAGGCATTTATTGTATGATCGTGATGGTTAATTGTGACCACAAAAAGACAGCTTACGGAAGCTTGGTATCAATGGTGATACAGAGGGCATATACCTAATCCTTGATTAGAGGATAATGGTTTCTTCAAGTTGCGAGCGATCCTTAATCTGTACATGCAAATTTTTGGAATGCTGTGATTGCTGTAACCCATTGGGAAGGAAACATATGAAATTATTCTATCTAGTTTGGAATAATGAGGATTCCAGTAATATCAAATCAAGTGATTTGCAAATTGTGGCCATTATAAATAAATTCCAATGCTTCATTTACATAGATATTTATGTCTTCAGTAAAGATTAGGATATTTTGAGTTTAATTCGGAAAAATATTGGCCTAAAGTAAACTTAAAAAATAATTAATATGCAGTTTAATTAAATACAATCTGAATAAAATGATGTTTCGATATGAACAAGCAGGCAAACACTTCAATTCAAGCAGTAATTAGATAATCTTTAATTAATAATGTCTCTATTATTGTGCTAAAGCCTTTTTCTTGTTTGCAGTTGGACGGGCGGATGGTTCAGCTGGACCTCTCAGTCGGACTCGATGCTAAGGCATATTGAGCAAACAATATTGTCATGTAAGTTTTCAATATCTTTAACTTTGATAGCCCTCGTTCTATGAGTAACTATGGCAAGTATTCTAATTATATAGACCACTGTAAATGTAAACACTGTAATTATATAGTACAGTACAGGTATAATAAGATATACTAATTTTATTTGTACTGGTATACAGGTCTTCGTTTTTGGTGGGACACTAATTGTCAACACCCTCCCCACCCGTTGCTACTGTGTATTGAGGATAGATGTATTCTGCGAATAAAAAAACCTCAATTTCTATAAGATAATTCTACTGTATGTGTGTATGTTACTGAACTCCTACATGGCTGGACCGATTTTAATGATTGTTTTTATATGCGTTTGGGTGGCGCCCTGGATGGCTTAGATTCACAGATAAGCCCGGCAGACGGCGCTGCAGTCGGTATCTAAGTTATTTATCGATATTGCAACTAAACGGTTGGATCTATTTGAATGAATTTTTGTGAATGCTTTCTAGTGAATATAATGCAGAACAACGTCAGTCGAATCCGCGAGTAAGATATAAATGTGAAATGTTATTTTATTATATTGATGATATTAGGAGGGATAATTGTGTAAATAAAGTTTAAAATCAAGTATAACTCCTTTTTATTTGGCAATTCTTCGAAGTTTCCATGGGTGCACTGCGTGCCCCCGCGTGCCCCCATAAAAAGAACCGCGGTTGTATGTACAACACGTGTATGATTATTTTACGACAGTCATGCCTGATCACTACCATGTATATGTATACAATAATTATCTTTAATAATACGCAACGACCTTGACTCGTCAGTTTTGTTAGTTCCGGCATTGTAAATTGCACTTCTGACAATATAATACGTAGGTATGTATTACGCATATTCAAAGGTCATTATAACGTAGATTTTGCGTGTCTGATAAGCGCTATTGTGGTACCCAAAAACGTTGCTACGAGTTAAATGAGTACGTTTGAGACGCGATAATCTTTGCTGTTTCTAAACTCGAATTGTCATTTGATGTTTTTTTGTTTTAATAGATTAGTAGATATCGAAACTTCTAGATTTTTCTTCTCTAGTAGTCTTAGAATGTATGTATATATGTACATACTTGTAACTTTCCTTGCTTTTTTTAGTCGATGTCAAAAGTTTCTCGCCTTTTTTTTCCTAGTGTGCCTAATTGTGTGTGAGAAAAACTTTTTGTAAACTTAATTTAGTTATAAAAAATAAATAGGTGTGAAATTTTCTCGATATTTCTTGTCTCGTATATACAATTAGCTATACCCCGCGACTTCGTCCGTGTGGGCTACCCTTATCACTTAGATGTTTATAAAAAGCTGTATTCCCCCTTATAACACGGTACATTTATCCCGGTCTATAGGAAAACGCGTTGTAGGAGTAATCCTAATCTCGTACAACGCATTAGACCGACCCCGAATGCGCATAATATAATATTATATATTTTAAAGTATTATACACTAATATTCGTACGTTATAGGGTACCGTGTTATAGGGAGCATTACAGTGGCCTACGTCCGATTCTCAGACTAACCAAATAAGCACAAAAAATTTCACAAAAATCGGTCAAGACATTTCGGAGGAGTGACATGAGAAATTTAGATATTAGATTATGTCGCTGTGAATGACATGACATTTACATTGATATAGGGACGTTATTTATCTTTATGCGCATCTTTATCATATCGATAAGAGAGATTTAGTGTTTGTTACAGTGCTTATTAAGTGCCTTATAGTAATCCCGTGGATAACAATAGTAATGACCCTTTTCAATGATTGCTAATTGCCTTTTTAATTATGTCAGATAATATTGACCGATATAAGATCCTATTAAGGTTTAAATTGTAGTCTTATTGCTTTTCCGTTTGTGTATGTTTGTCTAAGCATTTGCCCAAGCATATCCTAAAGTTTGACTAAATATTAATAAAAAACACAAAAACTATACAGTGATGAGAAATTTTTAATATAAACCGTTAAACAATTAAGATGAAGGAGCTCTTCGGGAAACAAAACTGCTCATTTTTAAATATAATATTTAAACTTATTTTTATTTTGTAAATTTTCGAGTATTTAGGTTAACATAATTATAATTTACTAGCGGACCCCGCAGAAGCTGTCCCACCCGAGTGTTGGCTTACTTACTACATTCAATTATTCTATAATATTGTCCCCGTTCCACAATTGTTCACTATTTTGGCGTTAATGGCATAAACATGAAAGATAGATATACACTCTCGCTGGGTTTTTTGTAGAACTATGTAAGATAAACATTTCTTTCATACATTTTATACGTGTAACTCTAACGATTTTTGCAGCGCACGCCAGAATAGCTCGCAGATGGCGGAATTTTCTCATACTTACTTGACTCACATTTACAGTTATATTTTGGACAATTCACACAATATCTTTATAATTTATAGCCTATTTCTTATTCTTATGTATAAAGTATATTATTGTAAAGTTTCATTAAAATCCATTCGGTAGTTTTTCCGCGAAAGAGCATCAATACATCCATGTTTACAAACTTTCGCCTTTATAATATTTGTAGGATGTCCCGGAGTAAACACAGTACTATCGATATCAATTATGTTTTTAAAAATGTAGCTATAAATGTCTATTATATTTCAGGCGTGAAGACAGCGTACAAACGTTTCTACGTGGATATTGGCTCGGTGGTGGGCCAATGCGACAAGATATGGACCATATCGCTAAACGACGAGTCCACCAAGACGCCCCTGGTCATGCTGCACGGCATGGGCGCGGGGGTCGCTCTATGGTGTCCTAACCTGGATGCCTTCGCTGCCACTAGGCCAGTGTACGCTTTAGATTTATTAGGTAAATACATTTAATTAAGCACTTGTCGAATTCAATAAAGTTTATCTTCCTCCGCTGATGTATTCTTTGTTGGATATCTTCTTTGTTTATGAATCGTTGAATAACTATTAATTTCATATTTATAAAAAAGTAACAATTTATAAGGGTAATGGGCCAGAGAGCAGTTTTATGTGCAATTTAGCAAGTTGATATGAATTGGATTGTATTATAATTATGTTTTTGTAATTTTTTTTTCATCGCCATAATAAAAATTAAATAGTGCCGGCGATTTCAAAATATGCTTAAAAGAAATATCCAATTAGAAATGACGCCTGACAGGTTTTGGCCGCAGTTCTCGGCCCAAATTCGCATCCGATGCGGAGAAGGTAGAGGCGCAGTGGGTTGAGTCGGTCGAGGAGTGGAGGCGTGAGGTGAAACTCAAGGAGTTCATCCTCCTTGGACACAGTCTAGGGGGATACATTGCGACTGCCTACGCCCTTAAGTATCCTGAGAGGTAAATACTAAGTACCGTCCTGAGATTTTTGAGCCATGAGGTTCGTCTTCTTCCAGGGGGTCTCCTTCCTTGTATCTTCCCCTGCATTATAAGCTGTAGCAGTTGGTACTTGTTGTTGCGCATTATATGGCACAGATATTCTAATTTTCTTTGCTTTATGATCTTAAGAATTTCCACTTTTTTATTGATCTTCTGCAAAACTCTTTCGTTGGAGACTCTATCCGTCCACGATATTTTCAGAATTCTTCTGTACACCCACATTTCGAAAGCTTCTAAGCGATTGCTCGTATTTTGGGTTAAGGTCCAAGACTCAGCACCGTACAGAAGAAACGAAAAAACATAGCACCGTGCCAGACGCACCCTAGTAGAGATCTTAAGAGATCGGTTGCAGAGTAAGTGGCGCAACTATACACATACGTTTATTAGAATCTTTTTATTTTGTTACATTATCTTTTTGATTGTGTCAAAGTAATGGACAAAAATTGTAAATAATAGTGGCAACACTGGAACTCGTGGAAATTAAAACAATGAAAAATCGGGTGGCCAATCAAGAGCCGCGGATAAATCATAGGGTTGTAATAGGGAGTCTAAGAAATACTCTAATTAAAGGTTGTAAGTGCCAGCATAGATTTTCATTGTTATTTTAATATTGATTAAGTAATTTAGAATATTGATATTCAACTGCTACAACTTTAAACACTAGTGCCGAAATGATATTGTCAAAAAATATATAATGTCTAAATGAAGAATCGGGTGAAACCGCTGATTGCAGGCTGGTAACAAATTTAAATCAATTAAATCGTCACGACTTCGCCTTGACACAATCTTATAGTAAAATGTATACATGTGTGTATAAATCTTTTGGCATTCGTGTGCGTGTGGTTTTATTTTAATGATTTAATCTTGTAATAACGCATATTTTATATAAAATATTATCATTCGCATACCATCTTTTATATAAACTATAATTGTGCCAAATTTCATAGTCCTCTGTCCACATAATTTTCGTAAATTGGTACTATAAGTTTTCACTTCACGTATTATTAATTTTATTATGACATCGAGTATTGGTATACGGACATTTTCTTGCCATATTAATTACGAAAAAGTACCTTACAGCTCGTGTAAACGAAAATGGAATCGTGTATTGAGTATAGGTTTTCCATCAACATGGATGAGAGTAAGACCTTTCTTTGAAGTTCAAGAAGGGTTTTTACGGCGAAAAAACTTCCAATAATTGCCGGAAAAACCCTACAAAAAAAGACATCCCTTTTCTTTTTCCGATACAAACGTTTTCAAACTAAGATGTTGAGTCAATTAGAACTCTATTACTGTTCTAACACTGTTGTCTAACACTGTTGTCTAAGCAATGTAGGCGTGTTCCTAACGTCAAAGAGTCAGTTTGCACTTTATTACCGCTGCACAAAGCGGAAACGATTCGTAATCATTCGTTATTTCTAATAATACGGGAACGGAAACAGGAATGGAAATGAGAATAGGAACGGGAATGGGAACGGGGATGATATAGGATAATAGAAGTAAATAGTAAGTAGCCCAACGTTCGGGCAGGACATCGTCTGGTATACGACATATTTATGCAAATAAAAATGTTGCGCTCGAAAACAAAATTTTTTAGTAATAGATGTAATATGACGGTATATACGACATTTACTCGAAGACCCATTTTGGCATGCCTGTCTTTTTAGGGTCTCGTAGTCCTACAACGAACCTTTATCCCCTAGGATTTACAGACTATCAGATGTAGAGACTTGAAATTATCCATATTGATAGGACATGCTAAAAACTCATTAGGAAAACTATTTTGTGCGAAGTCGGACAACAACTTTTGAAGTTATTTAACCAATACCTTTATCACGTATCAAATAAGGCACTCCTATATAAGCGTGTCTTGACACACTCTTGGCCATTTTATTTTATCTCGCTTAAAGATATAATCATGAGGAAGAACTAATAAAATTTTGTTACGAGAATAGAGGACCCGAAAGATTGTTAGTACGTAATGAATAAAGGAATTAGATCAAACAGTACCGTATATGTAGTGATAAAGTTATACACAGTAAAATAATTTTCCTTTGACGTTACGAATTCACCTCAATTTTATTTGTATGAATAGATATATACAAATTAGATGCTCTTAAAAACGGTAAATTAGGAATTTATTAGATGTAGAAAAATATTGTTTAAAGCAATATCATCTTAGTAACTTAACATGAAATCTCAAAAATTAATTAATCTCTGAACCTGAAGTTTGGCAGTAAGGTACGCCATCCTCTCATGCTACCAACGAAAATAATGAAGTAAGCATAGATATATACGACAGGCCATGTCAGCGCTGACATTTTACGTCAGTTGATTTTTATTTTCAGCCAGTATTTTTTCCATTCAATGCAATGAAATACATTTGATACTGAAGTTAATCGGAGTCATTAAACCTCAGTGGTAAATTTATATGAAATTAAGAACAGTACATTAATTAAAAACAGTGCAGTAATGAAGTTTCATACAACATAACTGCACTGATTTAGTTCTAAGCAAAAAAAGCGTCCTTTATGATCAGTTATGTAGTGGTAAATAAACATTACTGCGTAGTTGAAAGAAGGAATACTTACGCAGACGAACGAAAGATATTTCTCAGTGAATTACTATATATATCCATTACACTCGAGAGCGGAACTGTTCAAATCATAAAAATATAGGGCAAATATAAACTTTTACGATATAAGAAAACTTGGATGAAGGATTTCATTGTAACAGTCATTTTGAATTTAGTCATATGCATTGAAATATTTGCTTTTACATGAAACACTTATTTTTACATTCATCTCGTATATTTAGCTATTTCTAAATCAATTTAGTATCAATATAGTATAAGTAGAGTGTATAAATAAATAGACCGCATACATTGCCAAGGCAATAATAAAGAAAAATGTTTGTTATTTCAATTTTCCCGATTATTACATTACAATAAGATTTAATAATTCGAAAGAAATATCTTATAATATAGTACGTAAAATAATTTCTAAAATAAGTAAATGAACTCCTGTCAGAGTCTAAAACTCATTTTACGTTGCTGAGCCACTCCAGTAAATAAGTAAACTTTCGATATAATAAGAAGGGGGTTTAGATATAGCCACGACTATCATTCAGAGCTTCAAGGATTGAATCAAGTACCTTACGAATTTCAACCCGTCCTACCGTTAAGCCATCGAGGCCTATCTTCTTCTTCTTCCTGCCCTTATCATGTTTTCTTTTTCCACCCATAAAAACAATCAACCCCTATTTCACACCTTTCAAATTACACTTTCAGGACAAAATGTAGCCTATGTCCTTCTCCAAGATCAAATCTACCTGTTATCCGAAATTTGTCAATATTCGTTCAGCGGTTCACATATATAATGTTACTAAATATATAAGTTTAAAAACAAAAAAAATAAATCAACAAATTGTCTTGAGTAGTCTTGATGAAAACTAAAGACGAAAAGTTGCTGTGCAGTCGGAAGATTGTATAGTCGACAATATTTAATATACAACAAAATATAACAATATGTTAATACCTACCTGTGTTATTAAATTGATGGAGCTGGTAAGATACATTTTCAAAAATATTTTATAGTAATGACAAAACTTTGAACGTAAAAGATACAAGATTTACGGCATCATACAATTTTTGCAATATTTTTAAAATTTTTGTTATCATAAAAATGCGCGCGAATATATTAAATATAATATTTTAGATTTTAAATTATTCCTCTTACATTTTACATCCTACGGGTTATTAAGAATACATAGGACAAGGTCGTTTATTCCTACGGTAGGCAACTTCATAGGTAAGTGAGCAAACTGCCTAATTACTAGGGTAAATAATAGGGGGTAGTGGAGGCGCATAATCAAGCGCATCCCATCTTAAATGTCAAATATCTGTACGAGCATTTTAAAACGTTGCGATCCCTTATTGTAACGCACTTATTATATACGGTAACGTCATTCCCTCTGCGGGTGTATTAGCTATCATGGCGGATTGATGTATTTTGTAGTTTCATTTTTTGTTCTTATTCATCTCGCACGCAATTTAAAAATGAATACGTTTGTTAAGATTTATATATCTTATTTTATCAGATAAATACATAATTTAAATAATTTTTGATTATTGTCGTCATGCCTATTGTTTCTAATGCCGGAGCCAGACATAGCTACTAAAAAGTACTAGAATACTTTGCACAGTTACACAAAGACCCCAGCCACACTACATGATCATTTCAATGAAGCTATGTCTGGCTCCAGCATAATAGAAATAATTTATTTATATAAGCTAGAATCTAGAATCTTACAACAGATGTCACAGATTTACTTAGTGAGCAATATATAATCGATCATATTGGTAACTACTTAACCTATGACTTCATTTAACATGAGTGGTATGATAAAGTCGTTAAAGTGCAAATTAAATGATAAATAACACAACACGTTTTGTTTTAAAATTTGATATTGACATTGACCGGAAGACACTTGTCTGGGTCGTGAAGAGTGATAGGTGACATATGAAAATAAAACAATTGCAGCTTTGTTTTGTGTGATTACAACACTATCGGAATCCCGTTATTTAATTTCTACTTTACGAACAAGAAGTTGTTATGTCCAACCCAGAAGACGACTTCATTTGTTTTATTATAAAAAGATAGGGTAATTATGCAGTTTGAGTACTTTTCCCAAAAGTGCGTATTTTTGTTTTTTTTTTCGAAGTTGTCGTTTACACTCTAATTAGTGATATTCCGTCGGGGGAGGCTGACATTTCTTTTCGAGTTATGAATGCTAAAATAGGGCATATTGTGTGTTAAAACCAAAAAAATAACCGCGAAGCGGTCAAGGGGATGGCGAGGCGATCTTCCCATCCGCTTCTAACCTATCCGCAACAGAGTTACATTTCGCACAGAATGAGTTATATTCCGTCGGGGAAGGCTGACATTCCGCGTGAAACTCTGTTGCGGGTAGGTTAGAAGCGGATGAGCAATCGCTGTGCAATTGCCCGTTCGCCGTTATTTTTTTCTTATTCATTCATACAGTTATTATAATCTGTAGCAAAATTGCGTGCAGCAGCCATGGGCGTCACTCATCCTAGCGATGAATCGCGTCCCCGTTTGTCCTTTGCTATAAAAAGGTGCTTGTCTATTTATTAAAAACTGAATACCTGAAATGCCATTGTGTTGAAAGTCGTAAGTAAAATTCGCAGGGGTAGGTTTGCTTTGTACGATTTGTGCGCCCATAACCTGTGCGCGCCTGCTGTGATACCGAGACCGGAACAAATGTATAGGAAAACAGCTGAAAGAAAAATGTTTCGCGTTAGTTTAGCTACTAAAATTGTTAAGCGTATTTCTGTAACGATGGACAATATTATTAGCAATTGAATAGTTTACAGATTAAAGTTACAATATGAATGTAACAAATAATTATACAGCGGATTATTGTAACGCGGTTAATGTCAAAAATAAGCAAAAATAATTAATTATGCCCCATGAATTTAGGAATGAAACTTGCGATTCATTTTTAAAGTTACTTTTATGAAATATATTATATTCTTGGGCATATGTATAATTGTAAACGGAGGAGAGTTGGCTGGCTAACGCAACATAACCTTGCTAGTGCGGAAACCAGGCAATTCTATGTATTTCGTCCAATAAAGAATTGATTTGAATTTTTATCAATATTAAGCACCAATTCTAGAAAGCAGAAATAATATCGTTTTACATAGAATATTTATAGAAAATTTAATCAATCCCTATTCGACGTAGATATGTGAGATGATTACATACTTGATATCAGCATAAATTTTATCAAATTATTTTAGCTGTGAAATGCGTATAAAGTCACGGGTAAAAAACAATAAACAAATTCTTACAATTTTTACTAATATTATAGATGTGAAAGTAACTCTGTCTGTTACGTTTTCACGTCTAAACCGTTCAACTGATTTCGATGAAATTCAGTATGGAGATAGATTGAACCTTGGAGAAAGACTTAATCGTAGGACCTTGGAGAACGAAGGAAACGGACTGTTTGTCGCGTAAATGAATTTTCTTCTACTTCTTCTTCTTTCAGCCCGCTGACGTCCACTGCTGGACATAGGCCTCCTCCATAGACTTCCACAGAAATGAATTTTGAAAGGGATGAAATACGGGTTGAATGAAAGTCGAAGAAGATAACGCGGACTAATTCGCCAGTCGCAAGCTATTACAAAATATAATATACTCACAGAAGATACACGTGGTCCACATTGCTTTTGTTAGAAACAAGTACGCCCCATAAAGTCCTCCCAAATGGAGCAATATGAAGAGGATGACATTTCTCCAAACAATTTTCCACTCCCGTTTCTCCGCAGACGGTGGCACGATGTACGATTCTGTGGCGTCTTTGTCTTTCAAATCAGACTCGTGGAGAACCCACGATGCCGCCTGCTGGTCTTGTGGGGGCATTTTGTTCTGAAAAGGAAATCTATTTTTTTTAAATATTCGAAGAATCGTAAAAATATTTTTTTCCTGCCCTTTTTTTTGGGAATTAATTTTTCAAATCAATAGGCCGAGTTCATAAAAGCCTAAATTTCATTTATATAACCCTCCGAATGAATACTTTTTTAACAAGAATTACAAGGAACCCTTATAATTTCGCTCTGTCTGTCCGCCCGTCTGCCTGCCCGTAAAGTGGTCCCCCCCTTCTATATAAGCGTGTCTTGACACGCTTTTATAACCCTTGCAACGTTTATGAAGTTTTCCTAACTTTTAACATTAGTTGCATTTGGTTTAAAATTCATAACAAAGTTTTATTTAATATAAAGTAGGTATAACTTCATAAAACACATTAAAAAAAAATTAGCATAAAATTGACTTTATAAAAATTTTTAGGTTATATTTAATGTTTTTAACGTATTAACTAATTAAGTAACGTATTAAATTTTTATTCACTATAAGATTAATTTAATGTCATCAATTTTTGCTAATAACAGGAAATAATATTCTATAATTATTGAATCCAAAATTTAAATATATGAATGTTTAAATTTTTAGATAACTAGGCAATAAAGATGAATTATTTAACGATAATAAACGCCTTTTTTATTTCAACCATAGTTATCTTAGTTTTATTAAGTATTAGTTTTTTTATTATTTACTATGCGAAAATTGTGCATAATTCTTCAATAAGAAGTTAATACTCGTATATTTATTAAAGGTGTAAGTAATAATTCTTATAGGAATAAGAAGATTGCAATTAACATATCATCGTAGAGTGACCTTAAGATAAATTAGAAGTTATAAAGCTTTAACTTTCGCATGTTGCTTTGCTCGCGTAAGCGTTAAAAGCGTTAAAGCGTAAGTTTAATAAGCGCTGCGTTAAATTTCGGCGTTAGCGCTTTTTCAGCGTCGTCGATACGAAATATACCGGCAGTAGTTACTTAATAATTGCAAAAAGGTGACTCTTAGTTTGATAAACATTAACGTAGTAGGAAAGCAAAAAATACGTGCCCTTTACGCTTTGCATGTTTAAAGTATAACCATTTGTGTAATTTACCCATATATTTATAATCTCTTTCGTGCGAATAATTATGGACTTGGGACTGAAAAAAACGCCTTTATAAAAATGTCGTTTGTTTACGTTGTAACCAATTCTAATACTTTAGACTTTATTATAAATGAATATGTACAGGACTATATGACACACAGACATCCGTTCCGGTTCCGGTTCCGGTAACAGAGGGTATTGCAGTAGTTAAAAATGAAACGGTAAATAAAATGTAATAACAGCGTATTCTGAATTAAGTACACGTTTTGCATTGTAATAGTCTAATTTTTATTTAGGTAAATATATATTTTACTTATGCTTATGGGTGGGTGACAACTCGTAAAAAAAAGTTTCATATATATTAGTAATTTTAACTGTACCTATTGAAACACATTTACTGATAGAAATAAATGATGTAATTAGTGTTTTCTTACTTATTGTTGTTAAGTCGTATGCAATTAATAAAAGTATTTAATTTTGACATCACAAACAGACGCTTCAATTTTATTTATATGTATAGATCTAATTTTTTATATATATATTTTTTTTCTCATTCGTTTTCTTCAATTACTGACGGTTGTTACTGTCCTTATATGTCTTATTAGAGACCTATACAAGCCCCTTCCATGCTAGTCAGTCTTCGGCCAATCTCATGGTTGTAGAATGAAACAAACAGAGAGACCGACAGACATATAAACCAAATAATATTAACTTGCGTTTTCGTTATAAGTATCGTATATACAATCCTATGAAATTAGTAAAAAATAAAAATAATATTTTTATAAAAGTATAGACTAATAAAAAAGATAAATATAAAAAAGTGACACTGTCAAAAATAATAACCGTAAGAAAGACAAAACCGTGCCATTTCGTATAGCGGAATATGATACTATTATTTACCAGGCTTTGTTTAATAAACAATATTGGCCTTTATCATAATAGCTTATAATAACCCTGTTCTCCAAATGTAGGCCAACGAAAATCCGACCCCCTTTTAGTAGTCGCGCGACCCCCCAGGGGGTCGCGACCCACAGCTTAAGAAGCCCTAGACTAGAGTCTCCCACGACTTCATCGATGTATTACTTAGGTTATGACCGATTCTCAGACCTCAAAACATGCGTCAAATTTTCATGAAAATTGGTCAAGCGGTTCAGGAGGATTTAGACAACAAACACCGAGACACGAGAATTTTATTACTGTTTCAAAAGAAAAACAATTAAGCAGTACACGTGACAACCTCGATTTAGTTAACAATGTTGTCAACGGCCATTCAAAAACAATATAAAACAATTTGAAATTAATTGTTTTTCGTCGTGTAGAAGTAAAAACTTTTAACGATCCTTCAACGTCGTAAGAGGCCTTCGATTTAAAAAAAAAGTAAGGAAAGGGCAAGGCAATATTATTTTTTATAATTGAATTGTAAATGTATAGGAACACAAAAAGATATGTACAATCTAAGCGGACCCTGGTATTTAACCGGGATAACGCTAGGGAGAAGAAGAAGAAGATCTATCCCAATAAATAATATAGATACTGCACGCACCACCTACCAATTACTTCGTATAATTTCTGGTCCATATAAGCTCTTTAGCGATAACAACGCTTATTTTACTTCTTTTTGTCTCTCTTTTCGACGGCATTATTTTTATGTGTTAATTTCTATTGTAGTGTCCAATAAAGTATAAGTGTAAATAAATAGTACAAAATCACATATTTAATATTTCAATATAATAGGGCGACTGACAAGAGACAGCGCAGGACCGAAACAAGTGGCGCGAATTCTTGTCGGAGGCCAAAACTCACTTTGGGTTTCTGAGCCGCTCCAGTAAGTAAGTAAACTAAGCTTAAATTAAAAGCTTGTATTAGGAGTGGGTGCGACAATACCCCAACGGCGGTGGGGTTTGAACCGGGTATATTGCGGATTTCAGTCCATACCGTACCGTAGAGCTATTGAGGCTCTAGATTGATTTCTTTGAAGGTCTAGAAAGTTACTTTCAAGTTATTGGGGTACAGAAGTAGAGTATAGTTACCTAGCTCAACTCTGAAGGAAGAACTAAGCAAGAAAAGGAGGTGTGGGGAAGAAATTATACTAGCTTTTGCGTTCCATATTTTTTATATACAGATATACACAGTTACTTATAATGCCGGAGCCAGATATAGCTTTATTTGAATGATCATTTCAATGATCATGTAGTGTGGCCGGGGACTTTGTGTAACTGTACAAAGTTATATAAAAAAAATTTCGCTTCTTTAGAAGCAACGAAACACGTTGAATCTTGTTGTTAATACATTTAAATCTTAAGAGTCGTCATAATAGAACGCGAATGCGCGATGCAAGCGAACTTAGTTCGTACAAATGCGCGATCTTTTAGAAATTTCCTAATTGATCTTTCCGCGATCGCATCGTCTTCAAGAATTACGAACTTACTTCGTACGAACGTGCGATCAAACATATTGTCTTAGAAGTGTTCTAATTGAAGTTCCCGCGATCGTATGGTCTTCAATTAGGACACTTCTTAGACAATATTTTTTGATCTCACGTTCGTACGCACTAAAAGTTCGCTCGCATCGCGCATTCGCGTTCTATTAGGACGATACCTTCCTCTAAATTCAGTTAGTTTAAATGATTCAACTATTCTATATTATACCCACTTCCACAAGTACAATTCACAATTAAATATTGTTATCTGTCGCGAAGAGCTAACTGTGTACTAAATTTAATTATTTCAAGGAAGTTTTATAAGAAAAGAAATAAAGGAAAAGGGTACAAATTATTTAAAAATACAAGAAAATGCACATAAACTCGTTACTTCACAATATTACAAATAAATGACGTTCATGCCGGAGCGAGATATAGCTTCATTTGAATGATCATTTAAATGATCATGTAGTGTGGCCGGGGACTTTGTGTAAGTACGCAAAGTTTTGTAGTACTTTGTAGTCTTCAAGGACAAAAATGTACAAACACTGAGCTATGTCTGGCTCCGACGTCATACTAGATCTTTTGACTCGACTTTGTATGAAAGGACCGAGTGGAAGGTGATGGCAAAGCTTCGTCCCGGCGAGTCTTGCGATTCGATGCGTTGAATGAATGCAATCTCCACAATTATACGTTTTGGGACGAATTTATTGTCTCCCATATTAGTGTGGAACTAACGACCTCTAATATTGCTCAAGAGACTCTTCCTATCCAAAACATTTAAAAAATATATGTTTTGTTATAATTTAAATGTCGAAAATCGTTTAACACGCTCAGTTTAACGCATCGTAACAGCGACTCGCTCGCGCGGGACGCGCTATAAAAAATATAGTCTTGAGTTCAATAAATCTCTGTGATGAATTCGTTTAGGAAATTTTAACCTTGTGAATTTTCAATGCATAAGTAGATACTAGAATAATAATAGACGACTACCGAACAAGCCTGACTATGCGTGGTTCGAAACATATTTGGTAATAAGAAACCAGTCGATACTTTGTTCCTGTGAATTCAATCATTTTGTTCGTAATTTAGGGATATACCATTCTTTATCGTTTTAATTCTGTTGCTAATAATAAAATAACCTTTGTTGTTCCCTATTACTAAACATTAGCTATCTGCCCGTGAAACTCCAGTTTAAATGAGTCCAACTGTTTCGGCAATTAAAAGAGAAACAGTCCAGATGGTGAATCTATCTTTTCCCTGCCCTATAACTAGATCCACTAAGGGTACGCGACCAAGGACTACCCTAGCTGCTATTGCCACTTCCCCTATACAGTCCGTGACAGTGGTATCTGCGTTTCTCCTTTCCATCTAGTCCACCAAACTTTGGTTTGCCACGCTAAGGTCCAATATCGTTTGCACGACAATTAGTTTAGAGGGTAATTTTTGCTTGTTATGCATTACGTTAATTTCTAACAATAACCCTCAGTAAAATTTTCTTCAAGTAGGAGCTGAAATCCAAAATAGTAAAGCATTTTCTTGGTCGACTATACAATTGTACAGTTATAAAATTGGCATTTGTTATAGAGATTTTTCTCGAAGAACATTAAAATTTATTTTTAAATCTTCAATGCCATTAAGAGTCTATATTTTAACATCTGAAAAATTTTAGAAATATATAAATACATAAATATGGATAATACACCCAGACTCTAGGTGGGAATCGAACCCACGACCCCCGGAGCAAAAGGCAGGGTCACTGCCTTGGTTGTAGACTGTAGTACCCCAAAACGTAAGTCCATAAAACTTGTGACGTCCACATGACGTTCAAGTGACTAAGTGCTTGTGAAATTAGAGCCAGTACTGATCAAGGTCGATACATGGTAATGAGCGGCCGTCCACAACACAGCTTGCATTTAACGAGTGCTGTTTAGAATATACAGTTTTCATTGTTAGACAGTACGAGATTGATGACTGACAGTTAACACTATTTTTTAAAGTACGATATTTTTAAAGAGCGGCTCGAATCGTCGGCGAGCCAGCTCTTTCCGTTCGGCTCGATCCTTTGGCTTTGCGGAGAGATGTGGCTTCACTCTGCATCTTTTACCGCATGCATCATGGGGAGTGTTCGGAGGAATTGTTCGGACTGATACTAACATACCGATTGTATGTAGATGTTAAACGCCAATACAACAAAACATTTATCGTTTATAGCCCCTATTGTGATGTACGCAAAGTCTAAATTGCAATACAATGTGTACGTATTGACCACACATTAATATTATTATTTAACACTAAACTTCCATCTATTGAGTCGAACGATAACAATTTATGTGTTACTAGAGATCACCTTCTGGTTGGAATTCGGTCACAAACCTTTAGATTTGCGTACTATATGCATATTGAAAGCCATAACGAATTTTAATTCTTTGTCTCTACATTGTTATATTTGACAATCTATTTATTGTTGACCAAGAAATTGGTTTGCCACGCTAAGGTCGAATGTCGTTTGCACGTCAATTAGTTAAAAGGCTTATTTTTGCTTGCAATCACAAATGTCACGCTCCGTAGGGATTGGCTTTTACATTGTAAAAGTATTTTAAACAACGTACATGTTACTGTCGGGACATTGCATCTGGATAAACAATATTTAAAACACGACGTCCTCAATGCATTTCTACCGATAGTTACGTAGTGTTCAGCGACGTGTCGTGTTAGAAATTTTTACTCACGAATCGCGTGACGTGATTAGGTCTATGAATTGCTTAAATATGTTGTTCGATAAATCGATCTTTATGGTCTATGATATATTATATCTTGATTTTTTTTAATGAAAATTAGTCCAATCAGTTGAAATTTTAAAAAAATAAGTCAACACAAACACAAAACCACATAAATTGTACAAATAAGTTGTGAGCAACTTTCTCTTTTTAACCGTTCCATTTTTTGTCTCCAATTCTTTTGCCATTAAAGTACCTCCCTGCCAAATTTCATTATTGGACGTCCCAAGGTTTTGGAGATTTCGTATTAGGTGGGAGTTAGAAGATAGATTGTACTATCACCCATCCTCACCTACTGTTTTTAATTGCCTTTTATAACAGAATTGGTCACCCATCTATAACCCGGCAGCGGTAAGAGCTAACTTACGACCTCCTCAATTTGGTGTCAGTACGTCTCACACTACAATTGAGTAAAAGATATCATGTTATTCTGCAATTGCTTTTACGTGCATCCACACTGCAGTTACTTTTTGTACATAAACAGTTTCAAGTGTTACTTAGCAACATTTGACAATAAAAAGTTTTTTGTTGTTGACATATATTGCTGTTGTGGTTATCAATTGAAATTAAGTTAAATTTTTATTTTATTTCAGGTAAAGTACCCCCATATAATACAGTAGGAAATAATTGAATTGACAATTATTTTTACAATAAAAATTAAAAGTTAATGTCAAAAATGAATACAATGTCAAAGATAATTAAAGATAATTATTCAAAAATCTTATCAATGTCACTCGGCTTCTTAAACTATTAAAAATCTTCTTTTAAATTGTAATATATATCATTACATTATTACTTTAAGTTCCTAGAAGAATCCAACTTCTTTAATTCCACGAAAAAATGCCCTTCCGTAAATATCCGACTCACCGAAAGTTTTGGGCCAGAGCCATAAAAATAAAAGACACATCTCTAGCAAAAGTTTCGTCACAAAAAACGTAGTGCTACCAGCTCCGGTACTTACGAACGGATACAACTTAGGGACCCTCACGAAACGAGTACAAAAATTTCTCAAAGGCTGGCAACGCATCTGCGAGCCCTCCGGTGTTGTAGTTGTCCATGGGCATGGATAGTCACTTAGGTGAGTACCAGCTGCTCGTTTGTCCCATTGTTGTATAAAAAAAGGCAACAATAGTCTGATAGAGTCGAGGATCGATCCTTTTACTTCACAGATATTTGATCGTCTACGTTTCTGTCGAGTCGTCGTGGTTCAATTAACTTGGAGTATCAATAATTAGATATAACTTCGCTTGTCTGTTATCTATAATTACAGATGGTGCTTAGTTAAGTAAACTTGATTAAAACTTAAGTTAAACTCTGGTAAGCAATTAGACTGTTTTACGTGCCTTCCGAAACACGGCGGAGGTCGGATATTAAATATAAACCAGTATTAGAATGGGTCACTCATCTATCACCCGGTGGCAGCCAGAGCAACTTAACTTCGCGATCGACTTAAATGCCGACCACTGATTAGGCCACGACCTCCTCAATTGTCCTAATCTAAAACTGTTAATTACGATATTGAAATATTACTTGGTTGTAAAAAGTTCACGGCCAGATACAATGTAGCATCTTCTATTACATCTGTTGAACAAAAACACATTGAACATTAGTTAATACACCTTTTTATGAGAAGAGTGCAATATAGAATAGTTGACATCAGCGGTAATAAATTAATACTAAAATACTTGGAAGTGCTACTGACACGCGCGCTTTGCACTCCTCAGTGGGCAGTGACCCTGTCTGCCGTTCCGAGGGTCATGGATACGATTCCCGCTTCGAGTTTGGGTGCATTATCTATATGTATGTATTTATATATTTCTATAAAAAAATAGTTCATAACAAGCATCTGTTACCTATAACACAGGCATTAAGTTGTCTACCTTGGGAACAGCCTTCCGTGGTTCATATAGTTCTATATATTTATTTAAATTCCAGTATTAAATATGAAAGGAAATATTACTTGCTACGGTTGCTTGTGTGTAAGCTCGCTGCACTTTATTGTAAACTGAACTCAACCACGCACTGCAAGGTCAACTAATCGCGCGACCGGTTTAGCAGAATCTTAGCGGTTTTGCGGTTTGGAGGAGCGAGAATTCTCAGTGAAACATTTATGTATGGCGTTTGCACCCGGGCGATAAATCACAACGGCTGTTCCAAAGAGTAAAAATGAAAATTGAGATACTGAGAAATAGGTATTTTAGATATTTTTAGCGTACTGGATATACATTTTGAGAACTCTTTTGTACTTTGGTATAAGTTTCTGTAGCATGTACAAAGATCGGTTCAACAATCAGCTTTTAAAAAATATGTATATCAACTTAAAGAAAAGTCCCGCAAATTCAAAGTAATTCAAAGTAAGTTTTTTGTTCCATACTACATTACATAGCAAATATTCGGCGGACTGTAAATGTGCTCGTACTGAACATGGCAACCAAAATATAGGTAAAAAATGCAAGTACATTGATGTTAAAATATTAAGCACTGAAGGCAACGGCGCCTGCCTCTGTGCAGCTGTATTAAACAAATCTATTTTATTTAATATTCATCAGATTTTCAAATTAAATTTAATCTATTACAGTTCCGTCATCCAACCAAGAAAAGCGGTATGGCTGATGCGACGAGCTGCACCGCCGATGATCACCGCGTGCCGCTCGGGCATCGCAAGTTCGGTTGCCGTAAACACGATCGCCGGCAACTTATCCACTGCACTATGGACCACAAAGTTACTAGAATTGCTCTGTATTCCAGGTGGTAATGTGTCTTTTACTGCATGGGACGTCTCTGGTGCGGCACGAATGCGCGCTTTGTGGGAACGCCACTACCGCACGGCGCACGCTGTCATCTTCGTCGTGGATTCTGCAGATCATTTGAGACTGGGTACCTACTGCTTTTTTGAACTTTGGTTGCTATATATTGTAGGGATCGCGACTTTTTATAATGGTGTTTTCAATAATTCTATCAATTTTGAGCTGGAACTAATAAATAATAAATAAATATATACAGGACTGTATGAAACACGGACGTTTGTTCCTAAGGTAGACAGCTTAACAGACGCCTGTTATACACAAATATTTTTTTTGTAGTTTACAGAAATACATACATATATCTATATTATCTAATACACCCAGATTCGAGGTGGGAATCGAACCCACGACCTCCGGAGAGAAAAGGCAGGCTACTTTCCAGTGCGCCAACAGGCGGTCATAATGCAAACTTACCTCTATTTGTGGCTAATTTGACTGACCTATAAAGAGTTATCTGTGCGCTTTCAAACTAGAGATTGACAAAAAACTACGCTAATAATTCATATCATCTCCATTGCTACTTTTTGAGTTTAAGATGCAAAAGCCATTAATATTTAGTATGGTCGACATAGATATTAGAAAGGTTGTTTGTCTATGGCGTAGAGTCTACCATAGACAAACAATCTTCTGTACTGTAGACCATTGACTACAAATATTATTTTCTGGAGCCGCTGTTAGCTCCAGGGAGAGCTGGTGGCTGCAAAGTCAATGATAAACTTATGAGTTAATTAATAAACAAATTGTCTATTAAAACTGCTGTTCGTATGTAGTGGTGGCCCGCGAGGAGTTGGAACTAATGTTGGCACATCCTGACATGTTTGGACGACGTGTGCCGTTGCTGCTGCTCGCCAACAAGAGTGACTCACCACAAGCGCTCTCCGCCACTCATGTCGCCTCTGGTATGCCATTCCAGTTCGAATATTCTGAATTATGTGAATATGTATGAATTGCCTCTAGACATAACTATTCTGAAGCTATCGAAAAATATATCAGTTCTTAGCGAATGACTATACAGTACCTTCTTGCTAAATTTCGTCTTTGTACGTCCGGCGAAATGCCAGAGCCAGTTTACGAAATTTCTATATATATTTATGTATTCTGCGAGGAGTTGGAGCAATTATTGATCCAGTTTGTATATGTTTAGTTCGCACGTGTTGTAATTATTTTGCAAACACAAGCGAAATTGTCTAACTTTGCTAACAAAGGCTAGCACTTACGTCCCCATTTGCCATGTGTATGCTCAATTCGCCTGTAGAAAAACAGTGCAAACGTGGCGCTACCTCTGATTAAAACTTATGTTAGAATGGTTCATCCATCCATCACCAGGTCGCGGTAAGAACTGCTTAACCTAGCGATCGACTCAAATACGACCACTAATTAAGGTGCAGCCTCCTCAGCTGGTTCTACAGAGGTGTTGTGTTAAAATTGTTCACGCTGGAATATTATATTTTGACTGTAAATAAATAAATGTTAATATTGTGAGAGGCAAACTATTAACTTGCAAATGGCAAGGTTGTGGATTTTGCATGTGAATCATAATTGTGTGCACAAATCTACTTAAATAACCTTAAACAGCCCTAACTCACCGAGACGCCACGGCGACGTCGCCGGCTACGAACATATTAAAATTTAGGACAGATAACTCACTTGGCGACGTCGCCTAATTAGAAGCATTGCCACGGCTATTGCTATTGGCTACTCCCTTGGACACCCCAGGTATCTATGGCTACGTAGCCGGCGACATCGCCACGGCGTCTCGATGAGATAGGGCTCTAACTCTCAAAGATGGCGACCCCAGAAATTTTTTACGTTATGTTTACCATGAAGGATTTAGAGAGGCGTAAAAGATAAACATTAGATTAGATTGTTTGTTTGCATTGAATAGGCTCCGAAACTAGTTCACCGAGTTGAATAATTCTTTCACCATTAGGATGGTGAACATAGGTGATAAAATATTTCCATAAAGGTTAGGGATCCGTATTAAATATTCGATAATTTGAATACCCGTTCGAAGCCGGAGCGGGCCGATTGTTTGTAATAATATTGTTTTTGATACAGCACTGGGTCTGGAGCGTGTGGTGGACAGACCCTGGCATATTGGAGCTTGCAGCGCGCTGTCGGGATCAGGAATTGCTGACGGTATCTCTTGGCTGGCCAGGCAACTTCGAGAACAACGATCGCACCGCTAACGCCTTCAAATTTTAGCTTTCAATCCGCAAAGGCCGACAACGCATCTGCGCGCCTTATGGTACAGTCGCCCATGGGCGTCGCTAGACAGCATGATGAACCGTCTGAGTCTGTAAAAATTAGGTTCTGTTATGTTATGTTGATATAATTTTAATTGAATTGTTAAAGTAGCTTATAAGCTAGCATAAGGAAAATACATATTGGGCTTATAAAATAAAACATTGTATGTATGTAAGTTGGATGATAATAAAAATTTATAAATGATTTTGGGTTTTGATAAGTTATAATTTCTAATTGATCTCAATTTGGCGCAATCTTATAATGTCTCTTCAATAAAACGTGACGGTGACAGAATGTTTTGCGTATTAGCGCAAATGAAGCCATTACTTTAAGAAAGTATTTAGATTTTCGTTTTGTAGTAGGAGAGCCCGTGACTGTATTTATAGTCACAAAAGCGTTGTAGGGATCTATTGCATTACGTAGATTGGATGCTAAAACGATAAAAAGGATTATGTTAAGGTAAAATCATGATGTTAATAAAATAATCATAATGTATATTTATTTGGAAAAAAAATTAATCTCCTTATATTAACTCTTAATAGTAACGCACAATTCCATACAGAACCTTATGAACTATATTTTGTAACCGGATCCAACCTAGTAATGCCCTAATGCCTGGAGCGTACGTACGCTTCAGGTATTTTTGACGGTTTTAGCTACATTGCCTTGTGAAAGTCGTCAGTTTATAAATTTTTCCGTAATCTTAAAATGATTTCCTTCACAAAAAAATAATTGTCACGCTCGAATACATGATAAGCGACAAGCGGACATTTTTTTTACAACTTTGTGACTATCCCATTATCTAATATCCCGTTGAATTCGTTAAATTCGTGTAATGTTAACTTCTCTCCATGTAATAAATTTACCTTATCTTAATCTGACACGCCCAATATAACCAGGACGGTCCGCATATCAAAATTGTGGTTATTCTGCCAATAGATAATATTTAGATTGATCTGACATTATGTAAAATGCATCGTCACGTGACCTGGGAAACGGGTTAGACGTTAAGTGGTGCTTTGGATGCATAAAAAATAAATAGAGTTCATGATGCTAATTTCACAGACACTTGGACACATAGCATGGGATTCAAATAACGACAAAAACTAAGCTGATTGAAATGTTAGTTATCACTTCGAATTATCGGAGCAAGGACTCGTCTTCCAAACAGGTGATTCGATGTCTGACAGAGTTGACACTCATAATATCCTAGATGTTAAGTTTTTAATTTGGAATATGGAACTAGATTTCATTTTTTCGTGATTGCAAGCCAAATATCCGGAACGATGCGATACAGATTTAATAGATAAATAAATATTTATAATAAATTCATAACGTACTAAAAATAGAAAACTCGATAAAGGCAATAAGGATATAAGGATCTTTTATAAGGGATTACAAGGAAAAGTAAGTGTTTAATACTACAGTTTCCTTTATGAAAATTCGCAGTGCAAGTATCAACTTAAATAGTACCGTCACGTTACTAAAAAAATATTACAAACGTGATCGTGCTATATCCACAGACACAGACATCATATGGAAATATTTTTAAAATTATTTTTTTTCTGATACTAAATAAAATAAATTTTCTTCCGAAGTATAAAAACTGTTAAACACAACTTTCACTTCAATCTATATGTATTTAAATTTATGAATAAGTGCGGTACCAGAGGAGTAAGGTGATTTTTTGGTTCACGATATCTTTCGGTTTGATTAAGTGAGAGTAGAGCACTCCCATAACACTTTGCGTTATGAGGCGTACCATAAAACACTTTTATTTTCAGTTAACTCTTTTAAAATAAAAAAAAAGGCAACTGTTTTCAGCTGGGTGATCGATGACTTACAAAAATTATAACTGTCTTAATTGCTCCAAAACATTTATCAGGTGACACGTCCATCTTTCTTGTTAAAATATTTGCCTGACAAGCGGTAGTATTAAGCTGCAAGCGCCGGTTGGGTGACCATACGATATTTATAGCAAGTAAACATTTTAGCAATACGGCAGTTACATTTTAAAAGAGGGTGCTTTCATTAGTTTTATGGAGTGTTTTAATAGCTTCCATACAAATCTGTATGCCCCGAATTTGTTGTAACCACGTTTCCTGATTATTTAAAACTACCATAATTACCATGCAGATATGATAGTTATTCGTTGATAGTTTAATAGTATTTGTAGTCATTGATTTTTATTATAAAAATACAATCTTTCAATTCTTATATATGAGCTTGGTAACCTAAAGTCGGCACTACATAAGTATAAGTACTATTAAAAATTCCCTAAAATCTGAAATATGGTTCTAATGATACTTTAGAGTAATCTTTTTAATATGATTTTGCGTACAGAGTTTGGTACAAAAGAGTATTTAACAAAATTTCTCAGATGCTTAATAGATTAATTTTACTTTAAGCTACAGTAATACTCATATGTTTCTTTTTAATAACAATATTTGGTGCTCAAGCCATACTTTTACATAACAACCCGTTGCTATGTTACACTGAGACACTTCAGTTTTCTTTTTCGTATCAAACAGTTTCTACACAAAGTTTTACAATACTTTGCGCAGTTACACAAAGTCCCCGACCATGCTACATGATCATTGAAATGATCATTCAAATGAAACTATGTCTGGCGCCAGCGTAAGAAACTTTGAAAATATCCTGAACTTCAAAAAACGATATAAATGCTACGGTCTTTGCTATAGGCAATATACACATAGTTAATTCTTCTCAAAGGTTGTATGTCATAATTAGGAAACCAAATGAAATCGTGGCTAGGCGCTTTAACTGGCCTTCTTTACGCGTCTCGAGGAAACTACTGTAAGACATGAAAAGAAAGAGTCAAGTTTTTTCTTTCTCACGTTGTTTCTATGTCTTTCTTTCTTTTTAAAACATCGGGATTCGATGCTCAAATCCAAGCCACTTAAGACGTGTGCATTTACCTATACCTATATACATTAAATTATATAAAATTAATAATAAATAAATAATCGTGTAAGATATAGGTTCTTTACGCAAATGTCAATCTGACAGAAGACAATTATATTTACTAACTGAGGTTCGTTGGCACTTGGCGCGTAAATTTACAAAAGACAAACATTGGGTGCTTGTGAATTATATTGTTTCTTGACTTGTTTTCTGTATATTGTGGTAATGTAATTTTTTTTAAAACTTAGTGAATGTGTAATATACCCAAATATATAACGGCTTTATTTTAGATTAGGAAGTTGATGTTTGTTTTGAAAATACAACATCCAACCATAATGATATCGAATAATAATTATTGATGTAAGTGGATACTTAAAAACATGTTACTAAAATTTTCACGTATAATTTTTAATAGTTTCGTTAATTTCAATCAAAACAGAACTTTAAAATTCCATTCCCGTTATTTTTACTTCGACTCTGATCATCTCACCCTTCATTAAGTAAATTTATACAGAAATAAGATTAAGTAACAAGGTAAGAATTCAATAAATGAAGAATGAAATGATAATATAAATATAAACTTATTGGATATAAAGGCATTGCTGGATTTATCTTAATTAAAATCCATGCATCGTAACACAAATGTTGATCTAAACCGCTTACGCTGAAATAGTGGTTTTTTTGAGTACATATAAAAACAAAAGTTCAAGTATAGAGTTGGTTGATATTTTCTGCACCTATTCATTTCTGGTTTTAAGGTATTTATGATAATAATCTTAAATGTGATATATTTTAGTGCCATAAATAAATAATATTATCCTGTTAAAAATAATTTATATTCTTGACTTTATGCATTTGCCTCAAGTATCGTGTAAAACATTTAAAAAAATATTAGAAAATGTTAAAAGTATTTTTGTATTTAGAAATATTTTAATCTACACCTAATACAATTTTTTTATGTCATTATTGTTTCTCCGAAAGATATATTGTTGTAAGGAAAGCATAAGACTTAATCTTATCGCATACAAAATCTACGAATTCTATAAATAAATATTAAATATTTGTTATGTGACAAACAGACTGATAATGCAATGCACTGGAAAAATATTGGTAAGACGTTATTACAGAGCATTCCGAGAACACCGATAACAATTTGGAATGCAAGAAACGGCAGTAGGTATGGAGTAGGGTATAACCAAAATGTGACATTGTGTGACAACGGGCAGATAGGGGTAAGAGCTTTGTAGTCAAATTTCAAAATTAAAATTATGTTAGAATATATTGAAATCAAGTTATTTTTTTATTTTAAACTACTGTTTTCTCTTAATTAATTATAATACATGAATAAAATGGGAAAATATGTGATGTCACTTCAAGTGGGTTTCGAAAATGTGACAACTTGTTACAAATATGGGGAAAATGGTTAAAAAATCGTAAAATTCGCGTAACGTAATTTATTTTCATTAAATGACAGAAAGGAAATCTGACGTCTATATGGCGCTGTCTTATACTGATGTCAGTTACGGGCAATTGTCCCGTCACCGGAACAATGTTCACAAGTAACAATCACGGTCCGTATCCGATACGCTATAAACTTATTTGCTAAATAACTACAAAAGTTGTTGTTCTATTTCGTTCAAAATAATTTTTCCTAATGTGTTTTTAGCATATTCTATCAACATGGAAACTTTCAAATATCTATGTCTAATAGTTTGGAAATGCTAGGATCGGTCCACCTTACGGATAGACAGACGGACGGACGAACAGAGCGAAATTATAAGGGTTCCTTATAGTACTACACAACCCTAAAAAACATCAAATTTCATATAAAACATCTGCCAAAATGGACTCTACAAAAAGCGACGCTCGCTTCATATAATCCGCTATATTTCCGCATCGCAAAAATGAATGCATTATTAACTCTACACGTATTTACTCAATGCATTTGCTCGGTGCTGTAAAACGGATTAAAGTACGACCGGCGAATGTCCGAAAAATTTGGAGCGCATTCAAAAAATTTACATTAATGCAAAAAAAAAAAACAAAAACATTTTAAGAACCCGCCTAATGCTTTTAAATTTACGCCTTGAATTTAAAAACATCGCTTTTAAGAACAGTCTTGTTCGTGAGTACATCTCTTAAATATTCTTTATACTTTTAAATTAACTCGAGATTTGCTAGACGTTTAAGTACGTAAATTATAATTGAAAATGAATTTGTCGTACTTTTATTTTTGTATATAAATTTTTCATACTTCTTCCAGCTATACCTACCCACATATAAAATTTTGGGCTAATATAATTTCTATATATACGTACCTAATAAATACATGAGTACAGATCTACTGATATGGTGCATTGGCCTCCCTTCGTTTGTTCATTATTATACTAAAATAAAATATTACTTTTACAGTCTCATATCCCCGGTCCCGCAGAGCAGATAGAGCAAGAAAAAGAGAAAAAAGCGCAGCAGAAAAAAGCAAAAAGGCAAAGCGAAAATGAGAAACAAGCAGAGAAGAACAAAACTAATAAGTTTTTGCAGCTGTCTGACAGGGAAAAGGTTATTATTATCAGCTGTTGCAATTTAGTAATAGAAAATTTATGCTGTATTTTTTACTGTGGTGAGGTTAATTTTTGTAAAAATCTCTATATTAACTGGCAATCTAGCGAATAAATTAATTTGGAATCAAGTAATTTATAGTTCAGGATGTTGCTCGATTTTTATTTTGTGAGAGTGGAACACTCCAATAGTGAAGTGAGCAAAAGTGAAGTGAGCAATATTGAAATGAGCAACAGTGAAGTGAGCAATAGTGAAGTGAGCAAAAGTGAAGTGAGCAATATTGAAATGAGCAACAGTGAAGTGAGCAATAGTGAAGTGAGCAAGAGTGAAGTGAGCAATAGTGAAGTGAGCAAAACTGAAGTAAGCAACAATAAAGTGAGCAAGAGTGAAGTGAGCAACAGTGAAGTGAGCAAGAGTGAAGTGAGCAAGAGTGAAGTGAGCAAGACTGAAGTGAGCGCTAGTAAAATGGCGTAAGAAAGTAGGAGGGAAAGGAAGATCGAAGCTGTGGCAATGAACTCTTGCACATTCTTAATGTCGGTAGCCGTTTCTCATATATAATTAATAAGTAAGTTCGGACGTATAACGGGCCCGTAACATGTATTTTTATATGCTTAGATAAAACGTCATTTACTATGTTTTGTTATTATATTGATTGTCTATTCCCTTGGCAGGCACTACTTGGCAGGACCACTTATTCAGTTTAATATTCCATTTAGTATATTTTCACCGACTATTTTTTTAATATTCCTTTAAAATCTTATGAATTGAAAAGGAGTATTGGGATTCATCATAAAAAATAAAAAAAAAACATCTAAATTATTTAATTTACCACAGACTAAGTAAACATCTATAAATAGAAATAATATTTAAATGTGTGTTTGTAACATCGAAATTTATTTGTTACTAATTGCACATGACTATATATACGACACCTCTAACAAAAACGCAAGTTAAATAATTTTTATCTGTAAGTAATTGATGTATATTTTTTGGTACCGAAAGGACAAATTGGGGAACTGATTACAGTTAAAATTAAAAAGCATTAACTTTTTCGGATATGTTGATAAATAAATAAATAAATAAAATGGGGAAAACACTCTTAGCATTTGATGCAACATTTGTTCAATTTTTTATCACTTCTTTATTATTTTGTGTGTGTAATAAAGAAATAATGTGACAAGAGTAAAGTCGAAGGAATTCTACTAGTACTCACAAGTCATAATACTTGAAGAAATCATAAATACATGTTGAAAGTGTGATGTAATGGAACCTTTACACGCTCCGACAAGCATCTCGAAGACGCGAAGTTGTCAAGTTTAATTAATAAGGCATTACGTGTATGGAGCGACCCTCATGCTTCTCTTCCCAAAGGTCTCTACATGATCATTAAAATGATCATTCAAATGAAGCTATATGTCTGGATTCGGCATTATTATGATGACGGTAAAATAATTTCTTATGTCAACTCTTTAACAATTTTTAGCCGCTATACACGTATTGATAACTCGTTGCGAAAAAACTGAGCAGTTAAATGGGTACGAAAAGACTGTGCTGTTATTTGAACAACGATTTTTCATACAGAGGTATCGATAAAACTGCCCAGTTTAAAATGCACAGTTGTTTCACAACGATGTGTCGAAATTACTATTAGGTTTTTGACAGCTTTATCGAATTCGAATTTTACAATTTATTAACTCCCCTCTACGAAATTTACAATTTATTTAACCCCCCCCCTTCTCTCATGGTGTGAAGCTGTATATATCTATAATTGTTTTTACCTAAATGTGTGTGCAATAAAGTGCTTATCTATCTATCTATCTATCTATAAATTAATTAAAATTTATGTAATACCCTTCCAGGGTGGTTCAATATTATTTAATAAATAAATGAATAAAATATGATGTTGTTTTTGATGGTTATAATGTTGTACAATAGAGATCCACTAACATAAAGGCATACTATTTTAAGTTGCAGGAACTTCGTAAAGACACTTTATATTTTAGTAGCTGTTTCCCGCGAGTTCGTCCGCGTAAAATTAAGCTTGCGACCTCCTTAAATTGGTCCTGTAGTAAAATCCTTTCTTACCGGATGTATACTAACAATAAACTAACGACTAACAAAATAACTAACAAATAACTGCCTGATACGAGTAGACTTCAAAACGTTTCGAAACGGAACGGGATTGTTGTAATTCACGGACAAAGACGCGGATAACAGCAAGTACTGTTATATTAGCTTATATTTACATTTTTACTACTATTATACTGCTTGGAATGAATAATGAGTTAAATCGTATATAATTATTGTAATGTAGATGAAAAAATTTCGTCGCCCGTGTTAATAATATAAATAGCAAATTCCCGCTCTAAAATTGAATTCAATACGTACATTTTATGTTTATTTATTGAATATGTTCATTAAATATTATCTAAAGTTGAAACGAAAAAAAAATTACTAAAGTTAAGAACATACAATACGTACTTAGAGAAGTAGTGCTACTATAGAATATATTAATAAGTAGCGGCGCTTCTCAAAAGAAATACGTAGTCGAAAAAGACGTTATGCTGATGTGGAACAACAAAAAGGTGATTATAAAGAAGTGTTGCTGAGGACATAATTTTGCTTCGTTTCAGTAACATATTTGCCTTTTATATTCAGGTTGCGACTATTTATAAGTATAGGGTTAGTGTGTTTTCTCTATATTCTATATGTTAAAATATGTTTCTTATTCTCTTTCCCGTCCATCTAACCGTCACGTTCCCTTTCCCAATATTTTCCAAAATTACCTGTAACAAAATTTTTCATGTATAAAAATCTTGTTCTGACGATGAGGAACACATAAAAATAATCATCAGTCGTTTGGTTAAGTTATGCATGCGCGTACATATATTTTGAAAATTCATTTTTATTTATATAGAGATTGTAATTGTGAATTTACGATAATTTACGATGTCATTAAATTAATGTAGAATTAGTGCAGCGGTATACCACAATACCGTCCGCAAAAACAGAAGTGGACAGATTTTTTATTTGTTTCTTTTTTTATAAAAATAAATTTATTATTCAATACCGTATATGTCAAGCGAAGATATAAATGTCGGGACAGCTTACGTCGCCCAAATGTTTCGTTTGGTCAAAGAGGAGGGATTGTGCCAGACGACGGCCAACCTCCAATAGTGGAGAGACACAAGAAGAAGAATATAATATGTATTTGTATATTATAATACTATCCTCATAACATTTAATTAGAGGTAGCGCCATACTTGTAGCCGAATTGGGCCGGCGCGTCCGGGTACCAGTACCTCTTTCTCACAGGATAACTTTCACCTCATTGATTTTATATTGCGTCTCCATGGCATCCTTAACGTGTATCCTTATTGGGAACGGAATCGATTTGGCTTAGTTTATGCATCACGGTGTCTTTATCGTCAAAATTCTTCCAGTGTATGTTTTGTTTTTAAATCGAATATTGCTTAATTCTAACAAACTCAAATTCGAATTTTTTTATTCATATATACTTTTTTAAAAGTACTAATGCCGGAGCCAAACATAGCTCAGTGTTTGTACATTTTTGTCCTTGAAGACTACAAAGTACTACAAAACTTTGTGTAGCTACACAAAGTCCCCAGCCACACTACATGATCATTGAAATGATCATTCAAATGAAGCTACATATGTCTGGCTCCGGCATTATGAACCTCATACTTTTATAATTCATTTAGTATTTCATTCAGTAATTATGGATTTTAAAATATAAAAAAAATATTGATTTAGTAGCTCTAATCTTGTTCCATCGTTAAAAGTAATGTGTAGTGTATAGTAGATACGTAATTTCGAGATATACACATATAGAAATAGTGTCAAAATATTGAATATGGTTGATACCTTACATGCATTAATTTGGAGATAAGACAGTCCACCTGAAGAACAACTATATTATTTTGTCTTATTTCAAGAACCATAAGTTAGAAGCTAAGAGTGGTATTTTATTCTCATGGAATTTTTCCTTTACTTGTGCTATAAGATGTAGCTGCTTGCCAAATTTCATGATTCTAGGTCATCGGGAAATACCCTATAGGTTTTGGGTCCCCTTGCAGAAAAATATCGCCTGACCATATTATCATATGGTGTTAACTAATGAGATTTCCTAAGATATTAATCTATGTATATATAAGAGCGAAAGGTAACCTAACACGAAATCTTGAAAACTGTTAGAGCGATGAAATATGACACGGAGGTAATGTATAGTTAGTAAATATCCGCTAAGAACAGATCTTTCAATACAACGAGACTAAGGAAGTTAACAGTTATTAATTAATAAATATTAAATTAAATATATTTAAGCACCTGTTTCAAGTTCTCATGTTTAATAAATAATTAATTAATGAAAAACATTTTGGAGAATGCATATGAAGGACGATCAGAAAGGGCCGTACATCAATCATAGTGGTTTGGTTCATTTGTTACCATCTATATCCGAGTTAACTCATCAATAGTACGCATTCGAGGCCACGGTTGCTTAATGGTAGAAGGACGAGCTGTAATCCCTAAGGTATAAAAGAAATAAATAAAGAAAAAAAAAAAACATTTATTTCAGAATCCAATCAGGTACTCGAGTCTTCCTCTGGCTTGACTGTTTTCGTGGAAACATATGGCAACTCAAACTTTTTAAAGTTTAACTCGGGTGACAAAGAGAATAAAATATTTCCATCAAAATTTAATAGAATTAATAATTTCAATGCGGACGCAATCGCAGCTTTTATTTACGAAACCGAAACTAAGGCAACATTAATTGTCTGATCTGAGATGGCCATTAAGTCCTCCTGCGTACAGGTATTAGGGTACGCAGGGCATGACATAAGGTGAGTCATGGATTGGACGTGGTTCGAGGATGGCACCCGATGTTGATGGTACTTCTCAATTCGTATGTGTCAATTAATTAAACAGATATGTCTGTACACTTTTAATAAAATATTAAAATCGGAATTAATTGGGTTATAGATTTTATAGCTTTTGGTTGTTATTATTTTGTTTACTTTTATTTGTTTTGTTTTTAAATGTTAAATTTTCTTATTATTTTAGACTTTGTGTAACGTTTCGAGTGATTTTAGATAATACGTATGTACGCATGTTAAGATCACGTTTTTTTGGTGTGCTACTTTTAAGTAGCATACTGATCTAAATAAATTAAAAAAAAAAAATGTTTTCCCATATATCTCTTTCCTTATAGCCATTTTTTTTTCGAAGGCCGTTCACGCGCGCGCGCCGCTTGAATTAACAATAATAACGCTGCAAACACGCAAGCAAGCGTTGCAATTAATTAGTGGACGTGCATTTTTAGACTGTAACATCTATGCCACTCCAGTTAAGCTTTAGCCCAGCACTATATAAACCAGGTATCTTGCTATCCAGACGTAAATAAATAAAAAAGCAATTTTTGTTTTTTAGGAGGTTGTAGCTGTATAAGTGGCATTTGAGTCGATCTCTATGTTATGCAGTTCTTACGGCGGTCGGGTGATAGATAGGTGACCCATTCTAACACTTATTTACAAATATCCGACCTTCTCCGTGCTTCGAAAGGTTCATACAACAGTGGGGTTCCGATTAATGACCCTAAGTGATATTAGTCGTGAGATTGTGGGGGTTCCGGAGATGACGTCTCAATATTCGCTGTATTTATATTGAATAGACTGAAACATTATTATCAATTTTTTTATTTATCAAATAATATTGTAGAAGATATTTCTATTGTGATTTTCAAAACTGTTAATGTAGCAATTTTAGGTTTATGTCATTACATTAATATATGATGCAATTCAGTTAAGTGGGCTGATTGATTGTTGTAATTATTGTTCTACCATGGGTTGATTAGGGTTTCAAAATAGATATGAAGTCTGTTCATTTGTTTACGTGTTCGTCGGTCTGTTTGTCCTGTCTTCCATTTTTCTAGCTTTACCCTTTTTTAATATTTTCTTATTGTAACGTTTTTTACGCTTCATACTAAACCTAACATTTTAGTAAAACAAGTCCGTAAATATGTGGCGTCCGTAATAATCTCACGGTCAACAGCATTTTGTGCTATGTCGAACTCGCAAACTCTGTTAGTCATCTGTTTACGCGAGGCAACTAAGAATCTGCAAGGCAATATGCAAGATGTGGTGATCATGGATTCGTTTTAGTCTACGTATATTCCTGTAGATTCGATCCTATTTGAATTAAAATATAAATAACCAATATTATAACGGTTATTATAATGTTTTCACAATAATTAAACCAAAAAGAAATAATTCGACTATGCGTGTAGGAAAATGTCACAAACACAAACGAATTATCCCGTCAGCGACTAGTGACGATATATCAAGAACCATTGATTAAGAATGATCGTTTAAGAATGATCACGATTTTAAAGATGCGCTGACTTTTATACTATAACTTGCACATGATAAACGTCCGAGTAAATATTTCACAAAAAACCATTATCAAGTTTAGAATAATCATATTTGGCAGATTATAAGAAACTAGAAAAATAAGTATACACAACATAGAATTTTCCTAGTATTTTTAAACGCAAATTGTATATATACCGACTGGCCTGTTGGCGCAGTGAGCAGTGACCCCGCCTTCTGTTCCGGGGGTCGTGTGTTCGATTCCCGCCTTCAGTCTGGTTGTATTATCTATATGTATGTATTTATATATTTCCAAAAAAAAAACATTTTAGTGTCTAACAGGCGGCTGGTACCTATAAAACAGGCATTAAGCTGTCTACCTTAGGACCAGAGATCCGTGTATAATATAGTCCTATATATTTATTTATTGATATCTATATATTAATAGCTTAGAAACTTTGATACGTTTAATGTTTGGCTACGGAAAATAAGTAAAAATCAACTGGATGAAATATAAAACTTTTTCAAAATGCAGTCTTAAAATATTTGTTGAGCGTTTTTTTTTTTAATCACTAGCATATTATACGGAATAAAAGTCTATTCATGCTATATAATGAATCATTAATTAATCGTTACATATGTACAAATCTATTATGCTTAGAAACTTTGATACGTTTAATGTTTGGCTACGGAAATATGTAAAAATCAACTGGATGAAATATAAAACTTTTATGAAAATGCACTCTTAAAATATTTATTGAACGTTTTTTTGAAATCACTAGCATATTATACGGAATAAAAGACGATTTATTTTATATAATGTATCATTCATTGTATCGGGAACGGGAACGGGAACGGGAACGGGGATGATATAGGATAATAGAAGTAAATAATAAGAGGCAGAACATAGTCTGCCAGGTCCGCTTGTTAATATATAAAGCTGAAGAGGTTGTTTGCTTGAACGTGCTAATCTCAGGATATACAGATCCAATTAAAAAAATCTTCAGTGTTAAATAGGTCTTTTATCGAGGAAGGCTATATATCATCACACTTAGACCAATAGGAGCAGAGCACCAATAAATAATGTTTCAAAATCGGGGGTATTTTTCCCATTCTGAGCTTCCGCTGCGTGCGCTGCGTAAATGCTTAAGTTTTCGCAAAAGTCATGTATGACAAAATTGTTACCCTTTAAAAGTACTAAATAAAAGTCCGCAACAGCATATGTGTATCTATTAAGGTTGGCTTAGTGTAACTTTTTTTATGCTAATCAAATTTGTTCTAAAATAATGCATTATTTGTGAAGGTCTTTTTATAAACATGATATCCTTAACCTATTCCAAAAATTATTTTTAAACCTCTAAGTGGTAAGAGTAGTACACGCGGATGAAGTCGTGGGGTACAGCTACTATATGTATATAAAGAATTTCTATTTCTTTTCATCACTCTATAACCTAAGACTGGTTGCACTAATTTAAATATTTTTCTTAATATAGAAGAAGAAGAGAAGAGAATTAGTGTTCTTAAAAAAAAAGCTCGGAAAAATCACACACAAAGCGGATGAACTTTAATTTTAACCAGAATCGGGAATTAAAAAATTAAACGGATTTTTGTAAAAGCAGATAAAACCTTTTCCAATTTGCTACAATTCTTGGCTCTAGGTTTTAATTTTCAGACCAAGACTGCGTCTAGATGTCCTAAATCATACCTGGCTGTCAGGTGGCGGCGGCCCAGTCGACCGTGAACCAGATAGTAATAAATTGTCCTCGTGAAGGTACGGCCGTAAACGTTATAGGAACCAATGGGCCGTGATGGCGTATAAAGTATGGACTTTGATTGCTTATGGGGTGATTTGTTGGAGTTAAAAATAAAATAAATAATAGAAATGTGATGAAATCCCTAGAAATATAAGGGATTCAGACTTGATTTTGAGAATACTAGCATGTTTTCAGGAACGTCTAACATTGCTGCAACATGCTTTCCCTCTTGATAATAAACAGTTTTTGCTAACTCGAAGGGACCCGGTTTCAACCTCGATCTCGACGGGACATTGTCTTAATCACCACTAACAAAAACTCTTTACTATAACCGGAATATTGGATATATTGTGAGTTTTTTTAGGAGAAGGGGCATACGGACAGGCGGCAATGGGCAAGTTTTCTTTATAATAACATTCAATTCAGAATTTAAAAATAAACCGGATACTCCACTTGGGTGTGTTCGTTGAATTCGGTAAATTAATTTCCTACGCCATTAACACCCTCCCCCCCCCCGCCCCCAAATTCCGCCTTCAAATACCCAATTTTGTAATACATAAATCAAACCTTTTCTTTTAATACCCCACTCGTATATATTCGCTTCCTATCGTTTATTTGAGTTCTCCAAAATTTTTAAAGGGTTTCAACCGATTTTCATCAAACACGTGTAAGAACACTTGCACTGAAGTCACCTTTAATAAATGAAAACTAAATTGAAATCGCATCATCCCTTTGGAAGTTATGCTGCGACAGACAGACTGACACACACACAGACAGACACGTTAAACTTATAACACCCCTCTTTTTATGTTGGGGGTAAAAAAGTTCAAGTTACATCCTCTACAACGCGATGACCGCCCGCATAGTAAATATATGGGACGCAAAAATTCGTGTTTTTCCATTGCAATTTTAGTGCAAAATGTTCGTTTTATTAAGTTGATGTGAGATTCGAACCGCTTTTAGCTAAGTAAAAGTTTAGTTGGCACGCACGGCGACTTAACCTGGCTGCAATGAAAGTTGGGAAGATTCACTTATTTGTTCCAAACTTGTGATTAAGCTTTCCTATCTCAATTTTCATCACACCGGTCCGTCTGAGTTGTGTTATTGGATTGGATTCTGTAAAGTTTATCTAGCTTATTTACTTTTCCGAAATAAAAATATTTAGATTTCAAAACTCTAACTTAAATTGACGCTGGGGGTATGTATTCGATGGATTAAATAAAAAATGGCCAAGAGCGTGTCAAGATACGCTTATTTAGAAGGGTTCCGTATTTGATACGCCATAAACGTATTTGTTAAATAACTTCAAAAGTTGTTGTCCGATTTCGTTCTAAATAATTTTCCTAATGAGTTTTTAGCATGTTCTATTAACATGGAAAATTTCAAGTCTCTACGTCTAATAGTTTGGAAATGCTAGGGGAGGGGGACCATCTTAGGGGCAGACAGACGGACGGACGGAGGGACGGACGGAGGGACGGACGGACGGAGGGAAAGACAGACGGAGGGACGGACGGGCGGACGGACAGAGCGAAATTATAAGGGTTTCTTGTACTTGTTTCTACGGAACCCTAAATAATTGGTAATTTGTTCTAATCGTACATATACAAATGATTGAATTAACATAGTCGTTGTGTGAAGTGTGAAGCTTTAGAGGGCGTTATGCGCATTTCGCATGCGCATTCGCTCAAGTATTTTGCATAAAGTTTTCTTAACTTCTTAAGAGGAAAAATATATCATCACATAATTACATCACACGAATTTTACGATTTTTAACCCCCTTCCCCCTGCTTGTCACAGATTGTCACTCTTTCTATACCCCTCCATCTTAATGTGACGTCACAAATTTCCCTATTTTATGGATGTATTTAAAAAAAAAAAAAACAAAACAGTAGTTTTAAGTTTTTTTTGAAAATTTTTAATTCCAAGAGTCCGAGGACCGCGATCCACAGAAGTGAGAAATCGTTAAGAGTTGAGAATCATCAGATAACCCTTCGGCCCTTAATGTATATTAAAAAAAAGTTATGCTTTGCTGTCTAAGGGCTTTGAGTAGTTAGCAGATTAAATTCTAAAAATAAAATTTCGGTTCACTATTATTTGTGAAATTAATGTTTCAAGCACTAAGAATGAAATACATTGCATTCTCAATTTCCTATGTTTCTTTTAAACACTACAATGTTATATAAAATATAGGCATAGCAACTGATAAAAGCAAAGCTTCTTTTAAAAAATGTAGATATGATTAACATGTATGTATATTATAAGCGATAACTATGCACTAATGTACGTGTTATGATGTGACCTAGAACCCCCAATTCAGGAAGTGTTAAGTTAAGAAGCTTCGCTTCAATACCGTATTTTTTTTCTATTTCAGGAAAAAGCAACACCTTTCACTCCAAGCATGATCGCGTCACATTTCTTACACACTTTCATAGTGGTTACGCCCGTGGAAGCTGCTGACGGGGAGACCAGGTATGCTAAACATATAAACAAAGTTACCATGTTCATCTATTCGAGGAGGTCGTGGCCTAATCAATGGTCGGCATTTGAGTCGATCGCTAAGTTAAGTTGCTTTGGCTGCGACCGGGTGATAGATGGGTGACCCATTCTAGCGTAATACAAAAGAGAGGTAGTGAAACAAAAATTTGTTTTTTCCGACTGTCTTACGACATCGCTTCTTCTATCTTTCTACAAACATTTAACTTAGTAATTTGTTTGCACAACGGTTAAGTTAAGCTTTCGGATGTGCAAATGTTAAAATTTACACGCATCTCAAAAATCAGCTTTCAATCGGTGACCCTATTTTAAATATTTCAATTTTTTAACAGAAAATCATTTTAAGCATCCCATCGGAACCGAAAATATCAGAACAACCAAACTATGTCAAGTAAAATAGAATGGAATTATTTTTGAGAAGGCCCCTACTGAAAGAGTTCGGTAAAAAAAATCCTTCCAACTCATTTTTAGGGTTCCGTAGTCCTTACCATAAAACCACGAAAAGATTCCGCGCAAACTCAAGGCTAATATCACTAGTGACATTGATCGGGACCGGGATTGATCGGGATAATGGAAAAATCAAAAAAAAAGAAAGTGTAAGAATGGGTCACCCATCTATCGCCTGGCCGCGGTAAAAGCCGCTTAACCTAACTATCGACTCAAACGCCGACCACTGATTAGGCCACGACCTCCTCCGTGTAACCTTTAACTATCGAGATTTAATTAAAAATGGAAAGTCAATTAAACAATTTCATTAAGTTGCAGGAAACTACCAGTTTTTATAAATAAGTCAACATTTTTTTACATTATAAATCGACACACATAGCTTGCGAAAAGCGAAAGAATATTTAGCTTAACTTACAATTTTTTATATTTACGGAACCGAACAAAAAAAAAGCGTAAGTCATGACACGTTTGCATAGATCCATAATCAGCATTTATAATATTGTTATATCATATTGTTTATTTATTTTCACCAATGAATTTAGATTTCGTTAATCAAATAGTACATTTATAGAACTACTGTATTTTATACAACTAAATGAATTCGATTTTATTTGATATTTAGGTTGATCTTACCTTCATATACAGACGAACTTCCGGGCATCAAAGTAAATAATAAAATTTTAAAAAGTATTATAAGCATTAAATTGAGGAGGTCGTGGCCTAATCAGTGGTCGACATTTGAGTCGATCGCTAGGTTAAGTTGCTTTGGCTGTGACCGGGTGGTAGATGGGTGACCCATTCTAGCACTGGTTTATATTTGATATCCGACCTCCTCCGTGTTTCCTTTACCAAAATACGTTTATGGGCGATTTATGTAATTTTCGCGCATTTATTGAAATACAATCCCTTCTTGATTACGCTCGTGTTACGTTTTTATAATTATACTATATGATTTCTGCCTTATAGCAGCAGCCATTTATGTCTTTCAATGTTGGGTATGTCCATTGTTAAAAAAAAATTCCAGTCATTCCAATCATAGAATAATTCCAAGACGATCTATACGATTATGCAAAAAGATTTTCTTTTGCAGTTGTTTATGTACGTTGTTAGAAACTCTGATGCCTAATTTTTATTATAATATATAAACTTTTATATTATCAAAGGTTTTGTACAGACACGATTTTTCAAACATCTATCTATGCTTCTATACTTTCTGTACTTTTTTTAATATATGTCTATATAACTTATTATATAGAAGGAGGAGAGAAGGCTATAGGGTATATCACGCTAAAAATGTATCTATTTTTTTTTTACTAAAGATTACGCGGACGAAGCCGTGGGCACAGCTAGTAGCTATAATAATTGTAGTCGCGCAATACAAAATTCCGATTTTAAGTAAATCCATAAAATGTAATCCGGGCATGGGTTTCTTATCAATATTTTGATTACGTTTTAATCTATAATGAGTTAATGCTTATTAATCCGAAGACAGAACGATTTTAAATGATAAACTGAAATAATATGATATGCATTTTCTATTAATAAAACTCAATAAAAATAAAAATTGAATACATGTGTCTCCAATTTTATTTAATATCTCTTAGCCCACCGTGACATACGACCAGACCTATGTCTAGCGCCGGCATTACAGTAGCTCTCAAGTTATCGGATTGATAGTGAAAATGAAACAAATAAAATCTACCAGAAAAACGTGGTAATCGCAACTTGGAATATTTATTATTTTCTTTTTTAGGATGTTTATAGTCAAGTTATAAGCAAGCCAGACGGTTTTGTCGTCTTTAAAGTAAAACCCGATCGCTTCAATTGTTAACATACCTCTCATCTCAAAAATAGCATTTAGTATTTTGAATTTCCTCTGGCGCTGTAATTGGCTATTTTAAACGGACTTCAAAAAAAAAAGAGAACTTCACTTGGAGGATAACGCCAGATTCTATCAATGATTTAAAAGAGCTTTTAAACGTGTACTTAAATAAAATATCATTTGAATTTGAATCCACAAACAAACTCTTCAGCTTTATTTATTAGTATAGGTAAGCTCCAGTGGATTTAATAAATTAAAATGAGCAGTGCCTTGTATTAATTTGTGAATAAATCTCATTGAACCTAATATAAATATAAAACGGATTTAATAACTATTCCTCTAAGGCTAGGTATTGGATAAAGCCGTATTAATCCCTCGGTCCGCCCTTTGAACCACCGGCACAAAGGCCGGAGATATTTCCCATAGTTTAGATATGGGAATGTCCCCGAGCTATGATGTCATATAATGCTACAACTTTGAGTGAAATTTGTATATAGCGTGTTTGTAGACGAGGACAACACAATCCATCCCAAAACCTTATGAAAATTAATCATGAGTTATTTATATAATTAGTATGTAGGCTATCATTAATTGTCACTAATAACTTCTCTCTTTAAAAATTAAAGTTACCAGTGCAACCTAACCTTTTCAAAAAGTAATTTCTGTAATTCTTCAAATTTATATTACGACCATAGTTGAAACTTATATCTACCACAGAAAAATATGTGTTACTTTTCCTATGATATCTACGCATTTAAAAAAGGTTTTTTTTAAAAAGTCAGGCATTTTTGACATGATCAATTAATAATCGCCGCATTATGCCGGAGCCAGATATAGCTTCATTTGAATGATCACTTCAATGATTATGTAGTGTGGCCGGGGACTTTGTGTTACTTCAAAAAGTTTTTTAGAACTTTGTGGACTTCAAAGACAAAAATGTACAAACACTTTAAGCTATGTCTGGCTCCTGTATTAT
>JANCMC010029476.1:0-28809 GCA_024363005.1 Charaxes varanes | reverse complement strand
TGATGAAGAGTTCTTTTGCAGAATTTAGGACTTTGAACCTTAAGTCAAGAAGTCATATCACATCATTCACATCATATGTTTCTTAAGTAACTTACCAATTTTACAATATATAATTCAAGTAAATTTATTCGAAAAAAATGTGAAAATATTGTGATCTCATCGCAGAATTCGAAACCTGCGATTTGAGGGAAAACCTCAAGTATACCGTACTTGAGGAAGCAAATTTTTGGATATTTTGTATTCGCACTAACGTTTTTTCAGCAACGTATATAAAAATTCTGTAAATTATAATACATCCAATGGTTTTTCCTTACCCAGAACTACGTTGTCTGGTAGCTAGTTAGCGATAGGGCCACCGAGTTGTACTTTACTCCACGTAAATTGTACTCCCGGTACCCTAAGCTCTGCGAAGGTGACGGAAAGTCAGACACTTGAACAAATATTTGGGAAACATTTCCTGCGTGCATACATATACCGTCTTTAAAACTAACCGCCGATAGATGTACTATCTTATTGGTATATTGATAAATATATTAGTGGCAAATCTTTTTAAGGGAAACATACCAGTTTTAAATTTTATAGCATTCTTGTTTTGACAAAAATAATTATCCGATTCCTGAGATGTATGGATTAACTATTCAAAGAGCTATTTATACTAACAATAGTTCCAGTGTAATATTCTAACATAAAAATATAGTGCATAGCTGTTTTAACCAAACATAAAAGTACTATAGAAATGAACAAAGGAGAAGTATAACGAAATGGTATAAAGTAAATATGAGGGAGATTGATGTGTTTTTTTATTATCTGTATTTGTGTTCTAATGTTGATAAGAGCTTTAATAGTTCCACGGGTAAAGTTACGTTCACACGGAGACACTTTTTGCCTAATTTATATGTATCTTTCAAATTGCAAATGTGATTTGTAAGACTTCTTTTGAGCAAATTGTGACTTCACTTAGTTTATTTTATCTTAGAAAAATATCTTATTTTTAAATCTTTATCCATGTATCTTTCAATATCAGTTCACATCTTTTGTATAATTAATAGTTAAAACTTTATTGGCTTATGTATTATGTAAGTAAAGTTGTACTTAAACGATATTTTAAAGCTGTATGTTTTACGATATTAAGTAAATAAATAAATAAATTTCCACTTCAACTAACCATTCCAAAGCAGGTATTCAATGCACACTCACGCCCTTCCGGTTTCACCTATACCTATCCTAAAAGTCAGACGATAATTTCAAGGTCTCCAAGCTCTATAATTAATTATGGTATTCAATTTTAATTTGTTCCTTTATTCGGAACAGAGTAAATAAATATAAAACAAAATAAGTTTTTCTAAAAAGGTCAGAAGTTACTGTCAACGTCCACACTGGACTGGATAATGAGTTGGTTTAATTGAGAAGTTTCCCTTATCTATATGTATGTATATAAATTATTTTTAAATAAAAAGATAACCGACTTCAAAAACAAAAAGGCGCGAAACTAAAAAGCATAAAATAAATAGTACTTTCATACGATTTAGTAGATACTTACTGATGTGCTGAAGTCGGTACCAAGTTTTCATACGGGATTGGCCCAATGCCGACGTTCGCTAGTGTTTGCAAATGATAGCAGGATAACCCCCAGGCACTGTTATATGAAACTTTTTCAGTGATAAAGTTGTTTATTTTAAATGTAATAGTACAAGAACACAGCGACCGGACATATCAAAAAATAAATAAATAAAAATAAAAAGTATCAAACCTCAAACGTAGGCGAACCAAGAAATTTTAGAACTTGGACATTCGTAAGCGGAATTACTACTTGGAAAGAAAGATAATATTTATTTGAAACAAAAACACTCTGTTCATAGACATACAACCATGTTAATTAAAAAAATAGCATGGTTAAAAAACGAAACAAACTCACACAAAAAAAACCCTTATAAATTTTACATCGTCTATTATAAAAGCGGACCCTGGTACTAGACCGCGATAACGCCTGGAAGACAAAGGAGCATTGCGTATGTGGGGTATTTCTTTAATTTCACCTTTATAGCTCTACTATGCTTTTCTGATAAAAATGTTATTGACAGACAGACAGACGGGCGACGAAATGATCCGATAAGAATTCTTTTTTTCCCTTTGAAGGTACGGAACCCTTAATAGCATAACTACAAATACCTTAAAGTATCCATAATATTATTTTTAAGGTATATCGTGTCTCTTCTTAAGTCAGAGGAAACAACTCGCTCAAAATTCATAGCTTAAAATAACTAATATGTTAATAATAATGACCATTAATATGACAATTTGTTGCGACCTTGAGTTGATATGAATTCCAGTTATGAATTCAAATGACCATCTATCACCCGGTCACAGCCAGAGCAACTTAACTTAGCGATCGACTCAAATGCCGACCACTGATTAGGCCACGAACCCCTCGTGTATGTGATAAATAAAAACCAAATATTTTATAAGATTCTGATGGATAAATGAATAAAAAACGTTTAGGACGTAGTAAAATGTTTTGTATGTAATGTAGCTAAAAATTGAATTTAGAATGGATATAATATTTGTGCAGACAAAAGAAAGACGCATTTGGTATATGTAGGAAGACTATTTTAATTACATATTTTATACCGCTTTTTTTGCCCTTTAATTTAGAGTTAATAGAAATACTTTAAAATTTTGTGGGTATATTTTTAAATTCCCTTATTTTGAAATTCATTAAATGAGTAAGAGTTTGCTCTTGATATTTATAATACTTTTGTGATATTTATGTGTCACTTTGGTGACACATATAAATATCACAAAAGTATTTAAGCTGCGTTCTAGAAAACACGTTCCAATAATTGGTTATGTACATGACCGATAAACTTAAACAATAACAATACACAAAATCCTTCTCGAGTTTTAATCTTCCAGTGCGGTAGGTAAATACATTAGATGATAGCTTAATTTTGTAGAATTCTACCGCACCGACCATCATAAGACTCACAATTTTAAAATAAAAACTTTATGACCTCCATTCAGTTAATAATTCGTTTACGAAGGGCTAAAAACGGAAGATTTTCTTAATATAATACTCGTATAACTTTCTTATTAGATGACATATTCTTTCCCGCAAGATATTGTAAAAGCAATTTAAAATTTCGTTAGTGCGAAACCTTTAAAAATATATATCGGATAATGTACAACAATGACGTAGTAATCACAATATGTCATACATAACAATCATATCGCGTTAATTAACATATTCCAATAGATAAATTTCGACGCACATACGTTCAAATTTCACATACTCACATTACATTAGAAACACTCGTGTAAATATAATAAAGTTCTATTATTTGAGCAAAACTAATTACAAACTACTAATAAAGATAATTGTGTTTATTTGTATTATAATTATTTCTCTGTTTACAGATCACCTTTGAATGGGTTTCCGTGCTGAACTACGACCAGTGGCCAGCGAGCTAGAGAATTCTCAAAACTGACGCACGTATAAACATATGACTCTCATTCCCCTCAAACAGGGCGAAGCGTACTGTCCTGTCGGGTATAAGGAAATATAAGCAGTTTTATAGTTAATAAAACAGTTTTAGAACATTGAAGAAAAAGTGTAAATATTTTAATATATAGTCGAACATTAAAGTAAAAGTGCAGTGATTGACAGTTCGTAAGTTAAACGTTTTTTAGTCGCATTATATAAATAACTTTTTAATTCCAATGAATCTTGACTACACTTCCTGAAAAAAAATATCTTATTAAATTTATCATGTTAGCTTATTATGAGAATTTTGAGATTGTATTCTAATTTTTACAAATTAACTCTAGTTATATGTCCCTCTTTTACATAGATATCTGTACTGTAAAATATTATAATTAATTTTCATGTGATCTACCAATGTTACGAGTACAAATGTAAGAATTCATCGGCTAGATAATCTAGCTTCTGACATACTATATACAATTGAAATTTCAATGTCATAATACAGACATTTAGTAATACTAATGAAATGAACACTTATTATGTTGCGCGAACTCTATCAAAACTAGAGTTAAAGCAAGACTGCAACAATTCTACAAAAACAAATAAAATTAACAATCGATATATATATATATATATATCGATTGTTAATTTTATTTGTTTTTGTAGAATTGTTGCAGTCTTGCTTTAACTCTAGTTTTGATAGAGTTCGCGCAACATAATAAGTGTTCATTTCATTAGTATTACTAAATGTCTGTATTATGACATTGAAATTTCAATTGTATATAGTATGTCAGAAGCTAGATTATCTAGCCGATGAATTCTTACATTTGTACTCGTAACATTGGTAGATCACATGAAAATTAATTATAATATTTTACAGTACAGATATCTATGTAAAAGAGGGACATATAACTAGAGTTAATTTGTAAAAATTAGAATACAATCTCAAAATTCTCATAATAAGCTAACATGATAAATTTAATAAGATATTTTTTTTCAGGAAGTGTAGTCAAGATTCATTGGAATTAAAAAGTTATTTATATAATGCGACTAAAAAACGTTTAACTTACGAACTGTCAATCACTGCACTTTTACTTTAATGTTCGACTATATATTAAAATATTTACACTTTTTCTTCAATGTTCTAAAACTGTTTTATTAACTATAAAACTGCTTATATTTCCTTATACCCGACAGGACAGTACGCTTCGCCCTGTTTGAGGGGAATGAGAGTCATATGTTTATACGTGCGTCAGTTTTGAGAATTCTCTAGCTCGCTGGCCACTGGTCGTAGTTCAGCACGGAAACCCATTCAAAGGTGATCTGTAAACAGAGAAATAATTATAATACAAATAAACACAATTATCTTTATTAGTAGTTTGTAATTAGTTTTGCTCAAATAATAGAACTTTATTATATTTACACGAGTGTTTCTAATGTAATGTGAGTATGTGAAATTTGAACGTATGTGCGTCGAAATTTATCTATTGGAATATGTTAATTAACGCGATATGATTGTTATGTATGACATATTGTGATTACTACGTCATTGTTGTACATTATCCGATATATATTTTTAAAGGTTTCGCACTAACGAAATTTTAAATTGCTTTTACAATATCTTGCGGGAAAGAATATGTCATCTAATAAGAAAGTTATACGAGTATTATATTAAGAAAATCTTCCGTTTTTAGCCCTTCGTAAACGAATTATTAACTGAATGGAGGTCATAAAGTTTTTATTTTAAAATTGTGAGTCTTATGATGGTCGGTGCGGTAGAATTCTACAAAATTAAGCTATCATCTAATGTATTTACCTACCGCACTGGAAGATTAAAACTCGAGAAGGATTTTGTGTATTGTTATTGTTTAAGTTTATCGGTCATGTACATAACCAATTATTGGAACGTGTTTTCTAGAACGCAGCTTAAATACTTTTGTGATATTTATATGTGTCACCAAAGTGACACATAAATATCACAAAAGTATTATAAATATCAAGAGCAAACTCTTACTCATTTAATGAATTTCAAAATAAGGGAATTTAAAAATATACCCACAAAATTTTAAAGTATTTCTATTAACTCTAAATTAAAGGGCAAAAAAAGCGGTATAAAATATGTAATTAAAATAGTCTTCCTACATATACCAAATGCGTCTTTCTTTTGTCTGCACAAATATTATATCCATTCTAAATTCAATTTTTAGCTACATTACATACAAAACATTTTACTACGTCCTAAACGTTTTTTATTCATTTATCCATCAGAATCTTATAAAATATTTGGTTTTTATTTATCACATACACGAGGGGTTCGTGGCCTAATCAGTGGTCGGCATTTGAGTCGATCGCTAAGTTAAGTTGCTCTGGCTGTGACCGGGTGATAGATGGGATATATGTTTATAATTTTATTCAATCTGTTATATAAATATGCCGATTGTCTTACAAACTGCCTTCTAGCAAACGTAGTTTTGGTAAAAGCCACTGTAACAATGTCAGGTTTTCTTCTGTTTTTATTAAGATGAGACTCGTACGTTACCGATTTATGAACTCTGAGGACACAATATAAAATGTAAAGCTTTCTTATACTAAGTAGATCAGTTTGAGCATACAAATCGTCTGTGGGGAATCTGTAAGGCTTAAAAAACATCACTTTCAGCAAAGATCTTTGGGCCCTTTCTAATTCCAGTAGCTTTGTTTTTGTAGCCCCGCCCCACACCGGTATACAGTATACTAGAACTGATTGGGCCAATGCTGTGTATATTTGAGTCAAAAGCGATTTAGTAGTAACATGCCTTAATATTTTAAAAACCCAGATCAGTTTACGTATTCTTCCTGTTACAAGATCAATTTGTGAATGCCAAGAGAGCCGTTGGTCCACTACAACACCTAGATATTTAATTTTATCTACTTTTACGAGTGCTGTGCAAGAACACAATTCAGCATGACCGATATTACACGTATGAATTTTAATTTCGAAATTTGCATTAGGCTGTGTTCGAATGTAATTAGTAAAGGATACGAAATTAGTTTTTTTAGTGTTTAGAGTTAGTAGATTAATTTTTAACCATTTGGCAATTTTAGCAAGACCATTTTCAGCTGATTTGCGAACATTTTCCCATGAGTTTCCTGTGAAAACAACCGCTGTATCATCTGCGTAGGAAAATATCTGCCCATTTTCTAGTTTAATTTCGCAGAGGGGATTTATGTAAATTAGAAATAACGTCGGGCCGAGAACACTACCCTGCGGAACGCCGTAGGTAACACATTGCTCTTCACTGAGGTACTTATCAATTTTGACACGTTGTGTTCGATCACTTAAGTATGATTTGAATAGCTCAAGAGGAATACCTCTTATTCCAATATGTTCTAGCCTGTGCAAAAGAATGGGAACAGAAACGGTGTCAAATGCCTTTTTCAGGTCCAAAAATATTGTGATACATTTATTTCCTTTATCAACTTGATTGACAATGAGTGAAGTTAGATCTGTGACAGCGTCTTCTGTAGATAGTCCCTGTCTAAATCCATATTGTGATTTAGAGAGAACTTTAAAAGTATTTAGGTAATTTACTAATCGGCTATTCAGTAATTTTTCAAAAATTTTTGAGACGGCAGGTAGAACCGATATAGGTCGATAATTGGAGACGTCGTCTCCATCTCCACCCTTGTGCACTGGCGTGATGATGGCTTTTTTAAAGGCTCTTGGAACAATACCCATCTCAAAGCATTTGTTAACTAGTTTAGTTATAGCTGGAACCAGTAGCCCCCTTGCCATTTTTAAGAACTTGGTAGGTATATTATCCCATCCGGGGGAGCAGTCAGATTTTAAATTTGATAATATGGAATTAATTTCCATATTATCAGTTTCTAAGAGTAAGAAAGAGTTAGCTCTCGGTAGTGTAGATATAATTGTGTCATAGTAAGTATGTAAGGTAGTTGAAGAGATAATGTTTTCCGCTAATATTTTTCCTATATTCGCGTAGTAATTATTTACGAGATTTACCGATTCACAAGGTGATGATTGCATATTAAGAAGCTGAAGATTACAATATTTACTTGTTTGATTTGTATGTGTTATATTATTAACAATTTTGTATATAGATTTTAAATTTTTATTAGCTTTGATTAACTGTTCTCTATCATATTTTCTTTTTAATTTTTTAATTAATTGGGAGCAAAAGTTTCGGTATCTCTTAAAAGTGATTTTTAATATATCGTCATCAGGATTAGCGCGTAGCTTTTTTTGCATCCGATTCCTATTTCTTATGCAGCGTAAAAGTCCTAATGTCATCCAGGGCTTCCTGAGACGACACTTACTAGGAACTGAGGTAATTATGGTGTTTTTAATTATTGTACTTCTAAGATGTTCAATTAATAAGTCTATAGTATTATTTGGATCACTAAATGGCAATGTTTCAAGAAAATTATCTACTTCTAAACTATGTATAACTTCTTCAAAGTCAACCCAAGTTTTGAATTTTGTATATCCGCCTGATTTGACTGTGTTTGACAACTCCAGATAGACCATCCTATGATCGGAGATAGTGGTATTTAATACTTTGATAGAAGCTATTTTATTGTTTATTTTTAAAATAAAATGATCTAGACAATTACTTTCTCGAGTAGGCAACGTATGGCCAGGGAGTAAACCATGCATTGCCAACATATTAAGAAAAGTTGACCTATTTGTTCGTTCATAAGTCCCTGCGTTCATGTTGTAAATAATATTTATATTTAAATCTCCTGTAATGATAATATTTTTCATATTTTTTAGCGTATCTAAATGTGTACTTAATGAATCAATAAAATCTTCTGCATTAACATTACAGGGGGATCGATAGATTCCCAAAATGGTTACGTTATATATAGTGATTTGTAAACAAGATGCATGAATTAATTTTATTTCTTTAACGGTATATTTGTGATCTTTTTTAATGTATACAACTACACCATCATTTTGATTTTGATGTTTAGTCGTATAAAATGATGTATAGTCATTGAGTTGGGGAAGAGGTTTTTCAGAGTTTAGTCTACATTCTGTAAGCACCATCAAGTCAACACCTTCTAAGAAATGGGATATGGTTGTCTGAAGATCGCTTATATTTTTGTAAATACTAACAATGTTTTGTGTTATAATAGAGAGGTCTGTTCCCAGTGAGTTTGGTTTCTTCGATAAATATTCAATGTCACAGATTTCTGATTTTGCAATTTCTGTACTGTCTATTATGTTTATAGATGATAGCGTATTATCCATAAAGAGATGTTATAAAACCTAATAAAATTGTTTCCAGATTTACAATAAAATATGAAATATTACCCTTGTACATAAGAAAGGTTGAGTTACAACTAAAATTATATTGTGGTATCATTTTAATTGAGTATAGATCACTTGTGCGACAAATCAATCGGCATTTAGCTATGTTAAAGTATATATAAATACATAAGGTGTAAAATAATGTATTGTAGTTAAATATTGTGTATAAAAATGCATGATGCAATTTTTTAAAAGACCGTGCTGTTATAAAAATATAAATAAGTTTAATTTCTAAACAATCTCTGTGTGTATTCGTTGTAATATAGGTAAAGGCAAATAATATAATATACATTAATACGTAGTGTGACATATAGGTGTGGGTATGTGGAGTATAATTGACATGTGTAGGGCATATGTAATTTATGTATTCGTGTACAGTTAACAATAGAGTAATACTAATCCTATGTATGTGTAGCATGAAAAATTCACGAAGAGAAAGTAAACGTATAAAAATAGTTTTTCCATTAATAGCTAAGTCTAATAGTCATTGTTTTTGTATTAAACTTTGCACTTGGTGTTCACTTTTTATAATAATGATTGGGGAGTTTTCGTCTCTTCTAACGTATACACGTCCAAAAGATGTCCAACAAAATTTATACGCCTTGCATTTTGTTAACTCGCGTGCAACAAAGTAAAGACGAGCACCTTTTGGTGTTAATTGTTCAGAGACATATATAGGGGCATATTCGTTTGTAGTGAAACCTAGATGTTTCATGCAGAGTTTTTCTCTATTTTTAATGTTGTAAGATTTACACTGCTTCAGAAAATCTGTTTTTATGATAGTAGAAGAAGTTTCGATAATGATTGGCGTGTTGGTTCTTCCTTCCCTTTTTCCCTGCACTCTGTATATATCACGAATATCCGATTGAGCTAGTTTATAATCAACACATTTAGATAGATTTAAAACCATATTAATTAAGTCTTCTTTGGATTCTTTTGGGCTTTTTGGTACATTCTTTAATTCAATATTTGTTTTCCGTATTCCACGCTGTATATCTTCTATTTTATCCTCTAGCATGCTAATATATTCCTTATCCTTCTTTGATTGAAATAAAACATAAACATAATATGTACATAAAAATTAGCAAGGGCCTCATGCCTGTGGTGCGTAAATTTAATGACAAAAAAAGACCACAAAATACCACCACTGGTATATTTCCATATATTTTAGCGTGCATCATGTGGCGGCCAACGACGTCAACTGTATGCGGTGATTGCATATAAAATGTATGAAAATTACAGGAAATATGTCAAAGGTGGTGTTTTGTGGCTGTGGCGTGTGGCCCGTGTACGGCTACCCTAAGGGAACCCTGTAGGACTACGGAACCCTAAAAAAATGTAGTGTTATCATGGTAGGCCCTGCAATGCGGAAGCACTTTGACCTCGTTGTGCATCCGATCTCGATTATTAAACATATTATAATAACATATTTTTAAATTTGTTAGCATTTTAATCGTATGAAAAAGCAATAAGTAACTTAATTCAGCTTAAAATTTAATATAGCGAAAGTAAAAGGCAATATTTAATCGGGCGTAAACAACGATTTGTACGTAAAGCGTGAAGAGGCGGAAGAGAGCGGGAATCGAACCTGTGATCTTGGACACAGACGCTGGCCTTGTGTATTTTTGTAATTGTTTTGTCTTTTAAAATACACACCGCAACTTGTATTTTTAATGAGTATTAATAAACCGACAAACTAGAGGAGATATTCCATTTGACTCAATTGTTTTGTTTCAGATATAATCAAAAAATATAAGTCCTCAATAGCTCAGTAGTTAGAGCGTTAACTGCAATCTATAATACAAACTGCCCGTTTGCCCCTGGTTATATTTATATATATAATTATATGAAGAGGTGAAGCAAAATCTTTCGGTACCATTTTATGAAAATTGCTGTAACGGAGGAGAATGAAATTTGTCAAGTTATAGTTTATATAGAGGATTTTATATTTTCATAAATTATTAAAATATTACGTCACGCACACCAATGCTAAGTCATTTATACACACATGTATACGCCAGTATTGACTAGCCGGCGACCTCTAGTGTTTTAAATACAGTTAAGATTTATTTTCATCCGCCTACCGTTGAACTATTAAGATATGTATATTTTTTATTTCAATTGGCTTACTTTTTTTTCAGTTTCACCATGGAGGTGACACGGCCAGTGTCCTCCCATTGGCTGTCCGCTGTATTTCTTCTCTGTTCCTTCAGCACAACTCATTCTGTCAATACTAAGGTAAGCGTTAAAAACCACAATTTCTTTTTTATATATATAATTAAGTCAAACTTCTTTTGCACCGTTGTTATTTCAAAATTTGCTTAAACGAAAAAGCGACACCAAAAAGAGACAGACACTTTCCTGCTATAAAGTGCGATATAATTTGAGGAATCTCATTCTCAAATCCTTGTATAAATTAAAGTGCTATAGTGTTGTCATGGTGATAATGAATTTATAAAATTCTCTTAATGTATGGAGACCACTAATAGCAAGGAGCTGATTTATATAATGCACGTTCATGTAAATATCACGCCTTTATTGACACTATCCAATCTTATATTGAATGACCCACTTATTAGATATATTACGAAAACCATTTGTTACTTCCATCACCCATCATTTCGAAGGATGACATTCTCATATTAATAATTGTCAAAAATGTGTACCTACTCTGAAATACTCATAAATCTTCGTTTTAATGACTTCGTTTCGAGTTACCACCCAATGGTCGTTCCACATCTTTTGCAATCGAAATTCCTAGTGTAGATTTTTAAATATTATTTATATTATTATATATAATGCGATTCAAAAACTTGATACCCAATCCCCGCTAGTCCTGGCCGCTCTTAACACAAGTTTTTTTTTTAATTAGACTTTTGTGTCGTACTGCTGGGTAAAGGCTTCTCGCTTCTCGATCCACCGTTCGTCTTTCCTGTGCCAATTGCATTATACAAGTTCTTAAAAAAATTAATTAAAAATTCAAGCTTTTAATCTTAATTGGAGCGGTAACGAGAGGTTTTATTGAACGTTTAAGAAAAAAGATTTACCATCATGGCGCAGTTATCAATGGTAATTATAGACACCCCATGGACTTAAACATTGGAGAAGAATGTGAAGATGTAGATAAATTATGTTGAAAGACCTTTACGAACTAATTCCCGCAGTCTGCATAAGAAATGCCATCACGCAAAGGTCAATGTGGACGTCAAATTACATGATTTCGTATCAAATTAGTTATGTATGTGTCGTGGTTTGACTTTAGGACGTTTGCTTCGAGATGGAATAAGCTAGAAATCTCTTATTCTCACTATAAAGGTTCCGTACCACAAAGGAAAAAAGTATCATTCCTTTGTCCGTCTGTCCGTCTGTCAAGGGCCGTTTTCTCAGGAACGCATACAGAAATAAATACCAAATACCGCCTCTGGGGCTGCTAGAAGCTGATGAAAAAATTACGACTGCTACTACAGCATTCCTAATATTTATTTCTAAAAAATATTAGGAATATTATGAATAATGCTTCTTTCCTTTACAACTCCAGTTAACTTTTTAAAAAACTTGTGTTATACGTGTCCACGACGAGGTTTATACTTAGAGAAAGTTAAAAACAAATATTAATATATGGTATGTATTTATTGCAAAAATGATACGGCATTGTACATGAAACTGAAAAATTTTAACATTTTATATACTATCTACAATTTTTGCAATACATACATGTTATATATTCATATTTGTCTTTAACTTTCTCTAAGTATAAACCTCGTCGTAGACACTTCTAACACAAGCTTTAAAAAAAGTTAACTGGAGTTGTAAGGGGAATAATAATAATAATTCTTTTTATTTCAACCCCATGGATCTTTGTGTTAGTAATTACAAGAAACTTAACCTATTGTTAGTAACAACAAGAATTAATAATTAAAATTTAAGACACATAAAATTTTACATTAAATTCCTATTGTCAGTACATGAACCATATAACAATGGTTCAAGTACTGACAATTGAACTTATCGGCAAACGCTCTCAGGATCCTGCAAGAACTGGCCCGAATCCTACGTACCAGGGAAGGGAATATTATAAAAAATATTAGGAATATTATCTATAATATTCCTATTATTTTTTAGGAAAAAGATATTAGGAATATTGTAGTAGTAGTCGTAATTTTTTCAGTTCAACTAAATTAGGTGTTACTTCGGATTACGAAACGTATAAAATGTTAAACATTTTTAGTTCCACGTACAATGCCATATTGTGGCGTGCAATATTTTTAACTTAACGTACAATACAATTAAACTTATAAGAATTGAATACAATTTTGAATTATAAGAAAACTGTACTGTAAATAAGTAAAAGTAATTAACAATTCAATAATTAGGCACAGTAATAATGATCCCGGAGGGGCTTCTTTGGTTGATAAAATAAAATAAAAAGTAAACGGGCAGGCGTTTTACCGTCCATATAAGTGTATACGCCCATTGACTTATATTCGAAAACTCGCTTTACTCATTTCTTAAAGCTGCTAAATCTTATCAGTTCGGAAATCTCGAAGCAGACAATGACATTCACAGAGAGATAGCGCCACACAATTTAGAGGCAGCACCAATCTTGGAGTCCTTTTGGTTTGCAGCCGAATGCCCAATTCGGCTGCAAACCAAAGGCGTTCGGGTGCCAGTATCGCTTTCTCACATAAAATAGGCATGAAGTTCCTATTCCCTTAAGTTAAGTGATGGTATTGTTGTCGCGTTTTGTTCTGTTCGTAAGCTCCCGGTGGCCTAAATGATTTTTGAAAGGCTGGCAAGCCTCCTGGTGGTGCAGATGTCCATGGAATTCGGTAGTCACTTTGGTGAACCGCCTGCCCGTTGCCCCTTGTAATATAAAAAAAATGTATTATGAGGCAATAGACAAGCAAGAGGTAACAAACTTGCTCACTATTGTGTTTTATTGACTCGCTTAACAGATATGTTATGCCAGACAGGAATTCCTTGTAAATCGGTTTTGCGGGTGGACTGGCTTTAGAGGATTTTTTTAAATTTTTAACTGGTATTTGGACTAAGAACCAGTCAAACATACTTACAGTTCTGGGAATGATAGCTCGGTACCAGAGTTCAGTCTCTAACCAAAGGTAAAATTCTAAAAGTTTTGTCGTATTAATTTCATTATTCCTCAGAGAAAAGCCTTTCTAAAATAACGTTAGTAGTTTTGATTAAAAGTTATAATTAGAGATTTCACAACAACAAATTGGGAGCTGATTATGTAATTAATTTCCCTTAAAGACCATGCCTTAAGGAAAAATAATAATCTCTGTCTATATAATTGACTAGTTGTTTTCCGCGACTTGGTTTTCGTTAAATTAAACTTGCAAAAGCCCTTAGACCTGTCTAATCTGGCTTCATTGAAGTTTGATTACGGAACTCTAAAAAGTATAACCTCTATAGCTCAACTGTAGAAAATATGGACTAAAATCCGCGAGGTACCCGGTTCAAACCCCGGATCCGCTGAGGTATCATCGCACCCGATCCTGACGTAAGCTTCTAATTTAGGCGTAGAGGGGGAAACGGGAATATTAGGCGTACCTAAAAAGTATTCCTAATAGTTTAAAAAAAGAACCAGAAAGCTTTTTTAATGCGATTTATTGTACACAAAAATAATTAACACATAATAAAGTACAGACAAGTAAAGAGGTACAAAAGGCGATGTTGTCGCTGAAGAGCGATTTCTTCCACACAACCTTTAAGACAAGGAAATATACTAAGCGTTAAGACAGCAAGTGGTGCGCAAGAATACATTAAAGAATATAATAATCTGTCAGAATGAAACATTAAAACTAACTGAGTCTTATAGCAATACATAAACAATGTGTATACATACAGTCAAATAAGCGTAAATAAATATCAATATACTTACATACCTACTTACACACACATAAGTCGTTTTTTAGTGAAGTAATAAATATTACAAATGGTTTGTTTGATTACTTGTGTGGCGTCTCTATTCCTGGTAAAAATTGTGACATATCGCACTTTCACTTGTTATATTCCCGTAAGCGTACGTATGGCCGCGCCTCTCACGCACATGAAAATTTTTGCTACTTCAATTAATTTATATATGTCTAGCTGCATCCCACGACGCGTTCGCGTGGATTATATCTAAGAACCAGCCATTTAACGATATTTTCTTCGATGATAGTAGTCCCCGGGTCAATAGTCAATTTATGGCATCGACTCCACTATGTATATTTTATTAATTTTATTTCTTAGTTAACTTGTTGCTGAGACAATTGGGAAAAATAAAATAATATATTGTTTCAAAAACTTTATTATCAATGACCAGATACTTTTAAAAAAAGAACTTCCTTTATGCTATGGGGATAACCAAGTAATTATAACTTTACTCTTTTCATCTCTACAATGTAGTGCACTGTTACATACCTTAGGAAGATCTCTGCGTTAAAATTGTCATCAAATAAATTGTAAACTAACGAGTCATAACTGCGCACTAGATAAACTTTTAATTGACTTAGAGAGGATCTCTCTGGAGACCTAAACATTGCAGTTCACTTTAAATAAGTTAATCAGATCCACATTTGCATTCTAATTACTGTAGGATAATTTCCTTATGATCATAGAGTCATATTCTTACACTCAGTTTGTTATTAGACGTGAAATAGGTGCTTCGATAGTTTTTTTTATTCGCGATTCTGTTCAAGATTTTATTCTCGTTGTGGCTTGTCTAGGGTTTTAAAATTCAATAAACTGAGGGATGCGAGAACAACCGTTTAGTTTTTACAGTTATTATGGCCAAATACGCCAATTGTATGAGAAAAAAAAAATCATCTTTGTGTGGGGCCCTTCAATATCAGCTACTTCCATTTGACCGCATTCAACGTACAGTGGCTCGAAAAGTCCGCATTTATACCGGAGACAGTTCCTAGAAATTGATAGAACTAATACCGGCAGCTGTATGCCACCATAGGACATCTCGCCAGAACTTGAAATTTCACCCTCATCGTCATGATGTCCTGAAATTCACAACCGTGCAATTCTTAAGAAACATCGTACCTCGCACAATACTTCCATAGAATCAATTACTAACTTCGGTATTTTAGAACTGATACGACTTAGGGAATACTCATTCCTCAAAGGCCGGCAACGCAACTGCGAACCCACTTGTTTTGTCCATGGGCGTCAGTAGTTACTGGAGTGAACCGTCTGCCCGTTTGCCTCCTTGTTATAACCTTTGTCCACATTAACTTTATTTAAATTACTTATTATATATATAATATTTTATTTCTATAAACAATTCTGGAAATACTTTCAAATATGTCTAATTTTCTCGTTAACTCTCCAGTACAGCTCTTTTAAAAGGTTGTTGTGTTTGTAATAAACACGACGATGGCCCAGCGGGATTGAGGTTTAAACCGAGCATCTTACGGGATTCAGTTCGTCTTTATTCCTTTGAGATAACGAGGCTTGAAGATATGTTTCGTCAGTAACTACAATGTATAACGTTCACCTTGTAACTCGCGCACAAGGATAAATTGATAAAAATGAATTACGCCGGATGCTGCTATAAGCAAAGCAAATCTATCTCTTAAACTTGTTATACCCTGTACGTAATAGGCACTTGATATAACACCGACACCTCCGTCAACAGGACAATTGATGCAAGTGGAAAATATCCCTCGCTATTCTAAGAAGCGGTACACGTTTGTAGTTATAATAGACCAAGCGATCAGTTACGTCTGTTAGCAAAAGTAATCATACTAGAATTGATATCATTGAAAGGGTTCAGGGTTACACTATCAGCACTTTTTCACGTGTTAACACTTATATAAGTGTTTTTAGCAAACACAACATAACATTATTTTTTTATAAATCCGTATGCTACACTACGTACCTCACTACGAAAAAAACAATAAATGGCCAAGAGCGTATCACAACACGCTTATAGAAGAGTTACGAATCTGATACGCGATAGAGGTATTAGTTAAATAACTTCAATTGTAGACAATATACTTATTACAGAAACAGAATAAGAAAATCTATCTAAATTTGAAATTAGCTCGACTTCACATGTATGGGAGTCATCCCTAAAGTGTAAAATTACTATTATTTTAAGATTCAAAAAAAAAAACATCCAAAAATTTATACATTTATGTTCATAATTGTAGAAGCTAGAGCAGATATACAGACGGACGGACGGCCGGATTGAGTGAAACTATAAGGTTTCCTTATAGTACTACGGAAAGCTAAAAAAGCACAGATATCCTAAACTTTTATTACGGGATCTTATTGAGTAAGTAGGTATATAAGAAAAGCTCTTTTACAAGCAAAAAAAAAATACTAAATATTTCAACATTTTTATTTACGATATGTAAATAAAAATGTTGAAATATTCACTGAGGGTAAGGATGCTGTATAAATTTATTCATCTAGCTCATTAAAAAAAATCACTTTTAGATACTTTTCCAACGTAAATAAACTACTTGAAATGTTGACAATACACCAATTTTTTTTTCAAACTCTGAAATTGATATTCAATAGTTTAAATAAAATTATGTAACGTCGTATAAGCCACCGTATCCCCATAACGAAATTGAGGCGCGTGAGTATATTATCAGTATTAATATACTTACGCGCTACTACTTTTAGTTATCACTATAGATAATGAATACAAAGTTTTAAGTAGTTAGATATTATTTTAGGAAACTTTCTCCTTTTTTGAATCTTTTTTCAAATTTTAAATATATTATTTTTGAAATATAAGAAAACAATCAAATCCCTTTTCTAAATGGCTAATTAAAAAAATAAGATCGCGTAAAACTTATTTTTTAAACTTTTTTATGTATTTTTAAAAATGCGTTTCATAAGCTTAGATAAAGATTAATTTACAATCCCTGAATTCTTAGGTGAAATTCTAATAGCACTCCATTTTAATCGGTTCTCAATTTTAATCGGTTTAAAATAAAAGTTTGCCGCTACTACTATATTTGTCAGTGGTTTATTGACAATTATCATATAAGCTTCACCAACCAACGGTCGGATATCAGAGTGGGCGTTTTGTTTTGCCCCTTTGTAGTTTATTCAGTGTGGCACTCCGCTTTTATTAATAAACCTATAGTCGGGCACGTCTCTTGATTCAACGACAAACATTTGGTTTGTCGGTTGGTATTCCACTGTAAACTGCATGGAGTAAAATATTGTAATTCATTTGGAATACCGGATTCGTTTCATTTTGTTATTCAGTTATTTATGCTTTGAATTTTCAATAGTAGATTTAAAAAAGTCGCTTGATATGACACTTGAGTTGAAATGTTAATGCTGCTATCGATTGAGCGCACCTGGCTATGGTATACCTATATGCATTCTCGCCTTAAATATACTCATATTACAATAATCTGTAAACTGAGGCTGGAAGACAGCTCCACGTCTTAGCTATACGGCTTAGCGTTTTCCTGCTTCCTACGTATGTACATGTAAATAAGGAAGCAGCGAAATGCTTCGTATGGGAAAGTAAGAAAGTTCGAAGTATCTACTGAAAACCACAGCCAGACATTGCCTTTTACGAAGTCTTGTGATACTTCTCCAGTGCAAAAGGGGAACCTCCTATTACAAAAACCTTACAATATTTTGTGTGGGCACTACGCTAGTTCATGGGATCAGGGTTTGAAACACGCACCTTATGGATTCCTGTCTGTCCCGTCCTGTCCTGTCGAAGACAGCTAAACGAAATACATTTAGCTATCTTCGACAAAACGAAGGCATAATTAACATGGTCCTATTTGATACAGAGAATACCCGTGTGACCACTACACCGCCATCATCAACGTGACCCTCATGTGTACGGGCTGTCCGCGGGCCCCTGTCCACGAGAGCGCCCTGCAACTCCTCCAACTCCTGGACAAACGCTTCTTCGGCACCGTAGTGCCTTTGCCCACCGACGATGACAGCGGTGAGTCTTAACTTTAAATATCTCTCTAGGTGCTGCGTGCAACGTCAACTAAGGAACGTCATCTGGACTACTCTTTATATTAATAGCAGCGGTTCATGGATTTCCGCAAAGTAACGCCTGATTCTATCAGTTATTTTCAGGTGATTAAATATTTCGCCTATCTTTGAAAAGTTTAAAAATTAAAATTCTGAAGAAATGGCAAAACATTTTTGCAGTAAAAAAGTATTCATATCTGCATCATCACATATTGTCTACGTTTCCAAATTTCCTGGGTTTATGACTCGAGGAGTATATAAACTATCATTTTTGTACATACTATATCTATTTATATACCACAGTCTTTAGTTTTGTCGTGACACATCGGATCGGAATTGTTTGGACTATTGGCAACTGAACTTTAACATGTAACATGTGAGGAACTTAATTTCTATACCAAATTATCATCCGAAAATTTGCTACGTCATGTGACGTCAGAAATTTCCTGCCTCATGTAATGTCAACTAAAATTGTCACATACCGATTTCAAACCCATAGTTATTTCTTAAAGGCCTGCTACGCATAGGCGAATATTCTTGTAGTACAGTTGTCTGTGGACGTCGGCAATAACTTGTAATCAGGAGACCCTGCTGTCCTTGCCAGATATAATTATTGAACTTAAATAAAAAAAACACTAGATTGATAGGAATATTTTGTCAACGATTTTCAATAAGTTGTTTTCTATCGCCTGCATCTTGCGGACTTCTGTTAACGAAACATCCGGCACATAGAAGATGTTAGTGAGTATTGGTATCCTTAAAGTGCTGCCACTTGAAGGATACTCTTCTAAATGGGTCATCGAAAAGCTAATCTCAACCGTCAAACCGTTAACCCCCTGCCCGTGTGCCACAATGTCATTTATATAAAATCCGTCGGTTATATCAGATGTTACTATGACTAAGCAGAAATTCTCGACAAGAGGGAAATATTGCTTTGCATAAATATATTCCATACAAGCTATAAATATTCATATTAAAAAGTATAAATAATTAAATAGTCACGCACTTGACGAAAATTGGGAGACTGGATCCTCATTAACAAATGTTTTCTAAAGTAAGGTACTTTACAAAAGGTCTTAAATACCAATCAATGCAGTATTATGGTTTTAATTCTTGTTTTTATTTTATTTTTCATAGAAGGATTTCGTCATCAGTTGAGTCATAATAGATAATAAATACTGGACCTACCGGTGTAATACAGCATTAAAGAAATTTTCTTTTTAAATCGCGGATACTTATGCAAAGTAATTTAAACAGAACTTTAAAAATTAATGGAATATAATAACGTTCGAGTACTTATTAGAAATGTACGGCATTCGCTGACCCTTCCGATTACATGTGGTTATGAGATTTCACTTGAAATATTTGTATATAAAGCAACCTTGTGCTTTAAGGGTACATGAAATCTTGCTGCCACAACTTTGATGTTTTCTTCATCGTTTGCATGAGTGTTGATTAGATAGGACCTATGTTTTGTTTCGTCTCTATTGCTCCTTCTGTGTACAAATCTTGTCTTCTCTGTCTGTATTCTTGTACTTTAGAACAAAATAAATCAAAAATATTAAGAAAGAACTTTTAAGTTAACTGTTAAAGTATACCATTTTTGAAATTAAATAGAAGATAAATTATTTTTAAATAAAAATAAAAGCGCCTTCAAAAATACCAATGAACTAAAACTGGACAAATAATTGGAAGTTTTATTATTTCCGATTTAGTGGACACCTCATGAGGTGATGAAGCCAAATAGGTTCCCCGCTAAACCGATGGCACCGGCTTTGGTGCGGATGAGAGATTACGGCGGAAACGAAAATATCATCAATGTTTATATGATGATTTCTTAAAAACCGCTTGACCTATTTCGATGGATTTTTATGGGACTAAATCTGATGTATACCTACCGAATAAAAAAAAGTACCAAATTCGGTTCACAAAAGGTGGAGAGGAGAAATTCGAATCAATAGAGACTCAAACAGAAATTGTATCGGTATAAAAATGTAAAATAAATTTACATGAACAAAAAGGCAAATAAAATTGATAAATGTAATGGTAGCAACGAAAACAGTAACGTAGTAGTAGTAATTAGAGAGCTTAAAAAAGTGTTATTTCTAAACTTTCTGGATACTTCAATTTCGAGCCCTTAAAGCTTAGTAGTAAATGTATTCATGAATTCGTCATGGCCTTGTCAGTCTAATAATTATCAATCACTGGCGCCGTTATGCTACTCCTCATCGTCATCCTCGTTCACTCCTAGCACAAGCTTTAAATGTTATCTATTTATCGAGTAGTCTGGTTATATATATATATATATATATTCCCTTATCCATTGAAATTGATGTCGCTGAGCTATTGTGATAGGGCAAATCATTTCGATATTGCTGCTTTTACTGTTCTCATAGTAAGTTCTTGATTCTATATCTATACATGTTACTATACAGCCACGTCTTGACTGAGGCGAAAGGGCGAGGCATGCGATACTATTCCTCTTGTACATGTTCTGATATTTTACGGAAACGATAGAGATGTCGCGAGGCTCCTACCAGATGTGAAACGTCTAAATTGTTTGGTATATATAAAGTGCATAAAGCATAACGATTAGCTTATGTAACAAAATAAATATGGTATAAGACATATGTAATCTCGTACCGTAGTAAAATATACTGTATAATAACAACCCTATAGGATGGTGTAATGTGCTCAGTATGACGAAAGGAGCTCAGGATGACAAGGGGGTTTGCCGATCCGAGAAAGGCTCTCATGTCGCAAAGTCACTTGCGTGTAAAGACGCGTCACTACACTGTATTACAAGTTATATAGATAAATATCACATAGTGTGGCGTCGTATTACACAGTCTGGCCCACCAAATTAGATGTTTCACGTCGAGTGTATACGTTGATTAACAGAACGTCTATTGTAAGAGGCGCTGTTAGTCATTTCAGGGGACAAATCGAAATCAAACTACTTTTATCATGAACTATATAAACTTTTATTAGGAGGTTAGGAAGTGATATATGTTTTAAGAAAGAACGGTTCTCGTTATCTGTTAAAAATGTATATGTATTTCAGTAGCGTCATTTTTGATATATTATATGATTATCATCTCTATCTCCTACAAATGCTCAATTTTTCAATATGTTAAAATTGTTATTGGGACGAACACTGTTGCTATGCATGTAGTATGTAGTATGGTCGGGTTATGTGTTAGAAACACATAGAGAGATAACAGTAAGAGAGTTTTGTTTGATGTTTTTAGAAAGAAGTTCTAGATCGCGCTATAGGCGGCTCATTTTCATTCATTGCGACTGTTATTTAAATATTTTATTACTTCTATGTAAGAAAGAACTTCGTTTCTACGGTTTGTCCTGCGACATCTCTCGCTCTTTAAAAGAAATATGTCTTTTAAGAAATTACAAAAACTGTTTTGTTATGTAAATTAAGCTGTGTAACACTTGATGTTAATTGACCTACATATATGTACTATACTTCTCTGCCAGATATTATTATATGTATGTTTAAAATCGGTAACGCGGAAAATTAATTGTTATATCTTATGTATTAGATAAGAACTTCCTTTGAAAATTTACGGACAGATTATCACTATCTGTGTCTACTACATTTTGCTATCAACAGCTTACATACGTAAATGTTATTAAAGTAGAAATATGAAATTATGCCATAATATTGTACGACTAATAATATTCTCACAAAATTGCAGAAATTGTTAGGATTTAAAGTAAATAAACTAGTCCTTACTAATGTTTCCTTCCTGATGTTTCGACAATGTAAAAGTTGTTTAAATTTTAGAAAAATATATATATTAAACAGTGTATCGGTAAAATCTAATACTTTAATATGTTATTAAATGTTTCCTGTTTTTGATGATATAACAATTTATATGTTAGTGAGAGACATTTATTTTCAAATGATTATTATGAAATTTAGAAAATACTGACGTTTTTAATTAGTTAAAAATATTCTCAAAATTTTATATATCTCAAGGTTTTTTCCAGAATGATATATTGTTACATGACAATGTTAGGTATATGTTGCGATTTTAGGTGTATTCTAATGGATGTTACATACGTTTTATAGGATTTATACATATGCAGGTTGACTGGTAAAACACTTACGATACTCGAAATTTTGTCAAAAATCTTATTATAATATGAATGTGTCTAAGCGGCCCAAGAAAATTGTCTACAATTTTCAATTCGAAATTAAATAAATACGTTAATTATAATTAAATATGATTCCTTCCATTTGCATGTATTCTGAAAAACCTAAAAATACCCGACTTCGTATCGCCATTGTGTTTCGGGGCGATTTATATCAACAATAAATAATGATTATTATTACCTAAATAATTGCTATTAGTATTATGCATTAATTATTATATAGTATTTCCAAGCGTGTATACGATAGATCATTTTCTTCGTCAAATGTTGTTAACCCTATACCTAATAATAAAGGAAATAAAAATGATTATAAACATTTTTTATTTCACTTGCAGTGTTTTTAACAGAAAAAAGGTTTTAAATAAAAAATAATATACTGTGCCTTCTTTATACCCTTAAAAAAACCTAACGACGTGGGAAGCTATTGCCATTGCAAGGAAAAATAATAAGGAATCCGAATGCAGAGTAACCTACAGAGTCCAATTGCATATCAACATTTGCAAGCCATTTAGGAGGAGTTCAGTGATGTAAGCACGTACAAATATATCTCAACGCTCGTATATCATCATCTTAAAACTTTCCTATTGGTATATTATTTTCAAATAGTTCCTCTATTCAATACTTCTCTCGACGAATCCTAATATTAAAAATATTCAATAAATTTCCTTGAAGACGAAATAGAATACTGCAAGTTTACAAGTGGTGCTATTTATTCCCTGTAAAGTCGGAGTCGAGTGATTTTCCAAGTATAAAAATAGTGGGAGTTTTTAATATAAATATTAAAATGCTCTGAAATTCTCGGAAAGTAATACTCTTAGTAAGTTCAAATAACTTACTGGTGCAATAAGCATTGGTGTTTTATATCCTCTACAAGAATATTAATATATTTAAACTAGCAATACCCGCTACTTCGTTCGCGTAAAATTAGGCAAAAAATAAATTAGATTCAATTTTAGCGTGATGACATATAGCATATAATAGCCTTCTTCAAAAATGGGCTATCTACCTCTAAAAGAATTTTTGAAATCGGACCAGTAATTTCTTAGATAGGCGCGTTTCAAGCAAACAGACAAACTCTTCAGCTTTATATATTAGTATAGATGTACCCAGATACACTCATATAGCTTAGGGGTTAAGAAAATGACTTTTGGGTAAGGATTAATATGATGTTTATAAAAACACCTTCACAAATATTAGAAAAAATTTGATTAGCATAAAAAAGGTTATAGTGAGCCAACCTTTAAGGATCTATGCTGTTGAGAACTTTAATTTAGAACTTTTAAAGGAGAACACTTCTGTCACACACGATTTTGCCAAATTTTAACCGTTTACGTAGCGCATGCAGCGAAATCTTTTATAAGGAAAAAAAAACACGATATAGGCTATAGTCTTCTTGGATAAATGAGCTATCTAACACTTAAAGAATTTTTCAAATCGGATCTGTATTTCCTGAGATAAGGCGTTCAAACAAACTAACATACTTTTCAGCTTTATTTGTCAGTATAGGATACTAGCTGACGTACGCACAACACTGCGTTGTGCGGCATGCGGTTGCATGTCGGTCACAAAATTGTAAGATTAACGTCTAGAATGGCATCTTATTCCGTCGCAGTCTACGTCAGCGGTGAAAGGCAAGCGCGGCACGCTGGGTCGTGAATTTTATCGCAGCGTTGTGCGTTACGATTAAGAGACCAAAGCTTTAGATTGCAATCTGCCAGGCAAGATTGTTAAGTGTGGAAATCTTGTGAACTGAATATACATCTCAGATGTCCTGACGTGTAAAAATTTTAAAAATTACCACAAGGCGGCAAGCGTACGCTGCTCGATTGCCTTGCCACCTCTAACCTATCCGTGACATAAATATAATCAACCGAAAAATAATATGTTAAATTGTAAGCAGTATATTCAGTTCACAATCTTTTGAAAGTTTACAATATCGTGAGATAGATTACAGTCTAACGGTTTTTACAATTTAACGGTGACATATCGATCACGTTGCATATGGAGATCTTTTGTCAGTTTCTTAACATATAATTCATAGAATCAGAATGTACAGAATATTATCGGTGAGTTGCATTGAACTCTGTCTTATACTAAGACATGATTATATATTATTCCCATATGTTTGTCACTTAATAAGGACCTTCTACAGACCTCCCGAAATCCCATCAAAAACATTTTCATGTAAAATGTTGCGACGGCGAGACAATATCGCTCGCACTTAAAAACTCCACACGCCCTTACTCTATATTTCTGCCAGACGCATAAACTCAAACTCAAAGTTTCTTTATTTTATTTATGAAAAACTCTTGTGAAATTTATTCTTTTAGCTATATTTCTTTAAATGATTTGTAATATTATGGTGATAATTTTTCTCGAGTTAAAGCTAAGTTTAGGCTCACGCACTTGTAATGAGTTCAATTTATATTTTTATCATTTATGTTTCAAAAAATGTGTATAAATTCCGATCGTAGGACATAGATAACCTCATCAGAAAGTCGCCTATTTGATCCTTGTTTTCAACTGTCAATTGCAATTCGGACGGCAAACTCGCGCCGCACTGTAATTGCTGTTATTATTAATATATAATGGTTTTTTTTACGCTCATAAATTCCATCTACTAATTTTAAAAGTAGGGGTTGATTTACTGACAAACCTGTAGTATATTTTATTTCTAGCATCAAAATTTTCGGAAGTGTCATATAAATTTCCATTCCCTTTAAGGGGTTAGGGGGTAAAAGTTCCACCAAGTTCTAAGTTTAATTATCCAGAGTCTCTTTTACTTGGTGTAATAGAATGCCAAGTTATAAAGGTTCAGTCACTTATGTGAATATCGCTCGATCGTTTGCCCCTTGTTATATAAAAAGAAAGAAAAGGTAGTGCCTCTGCGCTTTGCTTGCCTCATTGTGGCGCGGTCACTAACGTGAACCCAGGTACTTAAACTGGTTCAGACGTTCTCAAATTATGACATGACCAAGAGGAAAATTCATTTTCTTTTAAATAAAAATTTTAAAGATATGCAAAGGAATCGAGTAAAAATGTGCTGCAGTGCCTTTTTAGGTTTTATTCCCTCGTCGCTCGGCTTGAGTCAATTTTCTTGAAAGGAGGTGTTATAAAATTATGTAGAAAATATTCTATTACAGAGATTTCCCAGAAATTATCACTGCCTGCAATCTTTGTCGTCTTTCTTTGACTGAGTGACCGTGTAGAAACCTTTGAAATTCTCTTTAAAGCATCCATTTCTTTAAAGATTTTATGTAAGACTATTAGGTGTCGTTTTTAGTTCTGTAGACAAAACAATAAGAAAATATATTTTTAATTAGGTGTACTTATAAATTAACTCCGTACTTTTAATGTACATAAATATTAAATGGTCAAGACACTCTTATATAGAGGGGTTTGATGTCTGATACGCGAAAAAGGTATTTGTTTCTTTATTTCAATAGTAGATAATAAACTTTCTACAGAAATAGAAGCAGAAAATCTGTCATATGAAACCAAGCTTGTTTTGTATGACTATACGAGATAGACTTACACAGTACATTACTGTACGAAATTTCATGCATTAAGGTTCACAATTGCAAAATTTACTTAGGGCAAACAGATGAACTGATAGACTGAGCGAAACTATTACGGCTCCTCAAAGAACTACGGAATCTCTAAAATATATAATTTGTTGACGTTAATATTATTTGTATCTATTATTTGTATATACATAAGTATTACATATACATATATAAGATGCGAGGATTATTTCTTTTCTCATCAAAATGTAACCTGCCAACCTTTTATCTGTTACATGATGAATTTACAAAGTTTACTGTGAAATTTAGCAAGAAGTACCATTCGGTTTGCCCTATTCCATACCTAGGCAATCCACTGTATTTACCTTCACGTATTTCAAAGCAACGGTTAGTGAAGCCCGCAGTTTTAGCTATTAACGGACATTCGAAACTACAAATTAATCACGCCATACGCTCGGGGGCTTAGTTTTGTTAGCATGGTTGCTTTTGCTTTGGGAATATGGTCAAAGCTTTGATATCGTGCAATCGGTTACTTCGATAAATATATCAATATTACTTCGAGCTATAATACTTCTTAAAGTATTATGAGTATTAAATACTAACGGATTCGACAGACGTATTCCTGCTCGAACTTTGGGTTACGTTTTTACTACATTCTATTATCCTATAATATTATTCCCGTTTTCTTTTTCGTACTTCATTTTGGAAAACCATATATCTTTATATACCAACAAAATAACGAACACAACAAGAAAAAAATTAGCGAAATCGGTCCAGCTGTTTACCCGTGATGCCTATGGTGACACATGGTCATTCCTATTTCCCATGGTCACACATGGGAAATAGGAATTTATTTCTATATACAGGGTGTCTGGTGACACACGATACTCGAGGACCTCAACCTTGAAGATCATCATATATGACGAAAAAAATTACATTAAATGTAAATATTAATTAACTACTACGTGAGATTAAGAAAGAAAACGGTGTCTAATAATGTACGCAAACGCTTGGACATAATAGCGTGAACGTACGTTATTAACAAAATTACTAAGGCTCTCTATGATTTATCTATCTTATTGGCTATCAGATGGCTGATGAAACGGCATGATCCGTTTTCCCTTCATACTTTAGTCCTTGCAAACATACCTTGGCACCTATTTCACTCATTCCCATGGAACATATCACAATACTCTTCGTTAAAGTATTATCATGGCGCGCGGAAAAGAAAGCTGTAATCAATAAAACTACCTAAATAACGCTCGATATCGCATTTTATTCCGACTGACAGCCGTCATTTTTAGTATTAAAAACTGCCACTGACCTACAGCCTACTACTACACTACTACTGCCACTATCTACATTACATTCGCCTGATTTAATATGAAGAATATTTTGTGAAAAATTACATAATTACCCATTTTTATTACATAATTATAACGAGAATCGAGTACTGAGTACCCTCCTTAAGTATTCTAAGGGTCTCACCTGTTACCCTGTATATAGATTATAAGTTAATAATACATTTTACCAGCAAAAACCCGCGAATTCGTTTTTTTGCTTGCAATAATGCATAAATTATGTATTATCTGAAATCTCTGAAAATCATTTCTTATCTGAAAACTGAGGCATATTTTAGATACTACTAGCTGTTGTCCATGACTTTGTTCTCGTAAAACAAAACTTTCTAAAGATCTTAGTCCTCCTAAAACTGTAACTCTTATCCTAATATCGATTCCTAGCATATGTCTAATAACTATAAACTACTTGACAAATTTCATCTTTGTAGATCCAGCGAATTTCGTGATTTACCTTTCGCTTTTATATACAAAGAAAAAATAAAATTCTTGTGTGACAGTGTTTGCAGGCAAACGCTTCCGAAACGATTTGACCGATTCCTATGAATTTTTTTTGTGCAAGTATAGGTAGGACTGAGAATCGGTATTTTCAGGCGCATATTATTTACTAGCTTCAACAAGCGACTTTGTTCGCGTTTAATTCGCCTTTAAAATTTCAATCTCTATTTCACCCCATTCAAATGTATAGTAACTTATGTCATTCTCCAAGGTCAAATCAATTTCTATAACGAAATTCGTCAAAATTGGTTCAGTGAATTAGGCGTGAAAACGTAAGAGACACAGTTACTTTGACTTTTATAATATTAAGTACGGATGTGGGAATGAACGATTAAGATCGAAGTGACAATAGAATCTAAGCGAATGTATGAATGAACGAATAATTAATAAGCAGTATTGTAAAATACTGTTAATATACTTGGTCGAAATTAAAGCGTACTCAGTATAGGTTACGGGTCTCGGTGGAGGTTTTTCTCA
>JANCMC010029371.1:0-12229 GCA_024363005.1 Charaxes varanes | reverse complement strand
CCTATAAATATGTTTTACAGCGACCGTTTAAAAGTTTATGTAAGAGAAGATTTTGGTTAAAATTTTCGTACGCCTTGGGAAAGATTCTATTATATAAAAAACCACTAGAAGTAAATACCTAGTCAGTATTTTAAATCAGAAATCGCCAAACTGAAATCAAAATATAATTGTTATTGAGTTAAGATAAGAAATATAGAAATTTGTAAAGTCAATAGTAAGAAAAGTTTGATAGTAATGTCAAAAGTACATCTCAAGATCAAGAATTCTCTTAAAATGACCCTTGCTCAACTAAGCAACAATGAAAATATTTTCAACAGAATCACGAATATCGAAATTGATAAAAACTTTTCAGGTTTTATACAATTTCTTGAAATGAGATCAAAGTTGATTTCCTTTCTAACAAAGAACTTATGATAGTTCTTGACAAACCAAGGTCTTTTAATACACCTATTTTGCCGATATATCATCGCTCCCATCTCTACGGCGTATAAACTGCTTTAGCAACCATATTTGTTGAGGTCATTTGTTAGGATAAACTACTACTAGTATCCTAGATAAAATCTGTAGTTTCGCCGTTATGTACACCTACTTGATATGTTTTTTAAAGTTGCAACACGTCGCGTCATTGAGTGACAAACGTTAATACAGAATTGATATTTATGTATACTAGCGAAGCAGGCAATCGTTGTCCTGTCAGAACGTTGGGTTACTTACTATTCATGACATTCTATTATCCTTTAATATTATTGTCCTGTAATATTATTCCGTTTCTTTTCCCGTTCCTCGCCTCGTTGATATAAAAAATGATGTCTGCAAAATACTCGACGTCATTTTACATCAGATGCGTTTGAACGAAGCATTTTAATTTGCGAACGTTAATTACTTTCCATTATAATATCTTCCTGATATACATATAATATATCCTATTATAAACCAAAAAAGACACTAATTTACATTCTTGTACTATTTTTTGTTCTATAAGGAAAATCTAAACATATTCGCAACAAAAGTCTCGCGATAAATATATGAACAGTCATAGAAATTTGAAAAAATATTGCAAAGGATATATAATCATAAAAATTACTTTTGCATAATTAAAAAAAAAACGCTTTTTTTGTTAAAAATATAATAAGTCTGAAAAATATTGTAAATAAACGTTTATAAGTAACTTACTGTTAGTTGATTTGGTACGAACGCAAACTATTTGAAGTAAACTGGAGTAGCGACGAAATCTGCATTTTTTTGGTATTTTTTATTAAGAGTTTTCCATTTTTTTTTTCTTTTAGTCCTTCAAAAATGGTCACAAATAAGTTTTTAAGTTATAGCGGGAAACGTAAGAAATTTTAGTATATCCCGACAACAGCGGCATCTACTGGATTCAGTTGTCTCTTCAAACCATCTAAGAACTCCTGGCAATATACACAAAATTCACTGAAACACTAATTGTCACTAAAGAACCATAATATATCAATACTTGAAAAGCTTGTACGTTTCAGTAATTCAAAATAATTAATTAATGGTCTCTCACGTTAATTAACGAAAATAAATTTTAATTCAATTTGTTGGGCAAAGGTGTTCTCATGAGCCCGTACATGGTTTATCAATTAGGTGCATCAATTATCTTACTGTATATGCTGAATTTTATACTTATGCGATCCTAGAATTTATATTCTACTACTACAACAGTAGCAGTACTTCATTATTCTACTAATAGTTATAGAAGTTCTTCTTCTTTGTGGATATAAAATTTCACAACAATATGATCACCCGGTGGTCTAAATTCGAGCACAAATCTTTAGATTTGCGTACTATATATGCTTGCGAAAAGCTTTATTAACATCTCAATACTTTGTATAGTCGACCAAGAATTTGGTTTGCCACTAAGGTCGAATGTCGTTTGCACGTCAATTAGTTAAAAGGCTCATTTTTGCTTGTTATGCATTACGTTAATTTCTCATCACATACACATAATCCTTAATCAAATTCAATGGTCTAATACAAATGCTAGGTATGATTACTGAAAAAAGTAGGCGTGAACTACTTTTTCGAATAGTTTTTGTAATAAAGGTTAAATTTTGATTTAAATGCCAATATAGTTAAATATCCATCAATTGTAAGCATTTTTTGTTAGTTATCGCATTCATTAAATTGTCAACACTAGTTATGTAACGACACATTGGACTGTCTGTTTTTAATCAGTTTTAATCTATGTATACGGGTCGTTGACTTGTTTTGCGCTTCAACATTTTGTTCACGATACATTGCGCGCTCAAGCATGGGATGAAAATGGCAATACCTGTAACCGCTCATTTCCGAGATGAATGATTATCGTAACCTTATTTAGGATAAATTTCTTATATACTGGCAATAGTCTAAGAGGCAGTTATTAAAAAACATTAGCTGCAACTTTTAAATCGCTATTTCTTTTCTTAAAAAAAAAAGAATATTGAACTGCTTGGAAGTATACCGCCGTTATCATTCAAGTTAAGTGAAAAATACAGTTTTATTATACGGGGTTTTCTGGCAATATCAATGAGTCACACACTCTTCTATGAAGATGACCATAGGTTTTCTTTTTAAATCCTAGGGCTCCATATTGTGTCATAGATGTAAAAAGGTTTTTTTAAAATACTTAAGCCTTCAATGCAGTTAAAATAACATGTCAGTGAACATTAATGATGCCTCATTAAAAATAGAAAAAGAAATAACAATGAATTACTATAATCCCCACAGCTACTTTAAGTGTCTCATAACATCGAAGATATTTATTCTAATAATATGCTGTAAAGGAGAATATTGATCTAAATAAAAAGTACAACGTATTTAACGTATTTAAATGGATAAGGATTAATACGGTATTCTTTATCAAATGTCTTTATATCGTCTTTATCAAATGTCTTGGCTTATGTATGGGAAACGTGACATTAAGAGCCATATCTTTTCATTGCGAATACTTAGAGGATAGATTTTTTCACAGCCTTAAGAGAACGTAGACCTTAATATTTACTACAAATCTCAACTTTATATTTCAGCGCGTTCCTTAGATAAAAAAGCCTTGACGTAAAAACAGACAGATAGACGAACAAACATTTATACAAGAATAAATTTACATTTTAAGGATGTTTTCCAAGAATTTGAAAATTAAATATGAGTGTACATCCTATCCTAGACTAACTCAGTAGAAGTTATACTACTTTTTAAACTTTATTTGCTTAATTATCACTATGAATATCAACTATTATAAAATAATGTTTCATGTTTATTTCATTGCTTATAGAAATTGAAGTTTTTAATTGATTTTATCACTACAAATACACACATTGGCAGAACTAGCGAAATACAAAAAAAAAAAAGGGAGAATATAAAATAGTTCATTTTATTTTTAATCAAATAATAATTAAACATGAAACAACAATGTAATTAACAACGATGCATATTAAATATTCATTTAATTTATTGTAAATCATCACAAAATCAGAAAGTTTCAATTGTTTCTCTGTCATTACAAAATCTAAGAAAGACTTAACAGCATTGCCGCCACTTCACGCCGATCTCATGTGAGAAAGAGGTACTGGTACCCGGACGCGCCTGACCAATTCAGCTACAAGCATGGCGCTACCTCTAATTAACATACACTCAGCAAATTAATCCTCTCTATAAACCAAATCTAAATTTCCTTCACACAACTTCTTCAATTTCAGCACTAATCCATTAAATCATTGATCTTACGACAGTTACAGCAAAACCAATAACGCCGCGCTCGTAATGCTAATGCATGCATGCTAATCGGTATAATACTTTATGCCGATTTTACGTGAAAGAGGATTTTATAAAGATATCCCGGAAACTTTATAGAAATCCCTGAAAAAACTTGCCTCAAAAAATCAAAACTCAACAGACAGCCTTATTTACCTTTTAAAATTCCTCTAAGTCCCTAAGTCGTACCAGTTCGGAAATTTTTATTCTATACCGAAAAATAAAAATTTCATTCCATCACCGTTCGTTAAATGACATTGATCCAGTTTACAAGGCTAATAAGCTCTTTTCAATTCCATGCAACAAAAAGAGAAATTCTTCACATGGCCACGTTCAAGACCTTGGCTCTTGCGTTATTGATACTCTGTGGATTAAAAAAGTCTTTAATTAACCATTGAAATTATTTTAATCTTTCTGCGTGTTTAGATCACATTTATTGCTTTGCGATTAAGTACTCCTTGGGTTCACAGCAATTTTTTAACTCTTCCTGTCCTCGTCACAATTTGTCACATATTCGAAGCCTCTCCTCTTTGGTGTGATACTATATAATCAAGAAAATGATAGCTCCTTTTAATTATTTTGAGTAGTATGCTAATAAATAATTTTTCAAATCGGACCAGTAGTTCCTGAGTTTAACGCATTCATGCAAACAAACAATCGAACTTATCACTTTTATATATTAAACTAGCTGTGCCTGCAACTTCGTTCGCGTAAAATTAGTTAAAAAAAATTGATTCCATTTTAGCGTGATGATATATAGCCTATAGCTTTTCTTGATAAATGGGCTATTTAACACTGAATTTTTTTTTCAAATTTCATCGGAACAGTAGTTCCTGAGATTAGCCCGTTCAAGCAAACAAACAAACTCTTCAGCTTTATGTATTAGTATAGATAATAAAATAATATATTCTTTACAGGGAAAATGAAGATGATGCAGTATTCTGGTTGTTCAGAGTTTCTTATCTGTGGTATTCAAGTTTGGGCTGCGTGGCGACGCTATTGGTTGGTCTGGCGGTTTCTCTTATCACTGGAGTCACTAATCCAGCGGATGTCCCCATTGATCTCGTATCACCGCCCGTTGTCAGTTTTCTCAATTCGCTACCAATTAAATTAAAGGTAAGATATAAAGCTCTCGAAAATATACAAATATTCGTGTACATTAGTTTCCACCACATGCTAGAAATAACTTGGTTAGAGAAACAGTTTGTAAAAAAATTACAGACAAAAGAGACTACAAAAATAAAAACACGAACTTAAACTTAAAAAAAAACATAATGAATCTATCAGTAAGTTATTTAACAAATGCCTTTATCGCGTATCAGATACGGAACTTTTTTTATACAATGCGTCTTGACATGCTCTTTACCAATGTTTATTATAATGCCGGAGCCAGACATAGCTCAAAGTGTTTTTACATTTTTGACCTCGAAGTCTGCAAAGTACTACAAAACTTTATGCAGTAACACAAAGTCCCCGGCCACACTACATGATCATTCAAGTGGAAGCTATGTCTAGCTCCGGCCTAACACACAAGGTGTTCCTTTGCCTCCGGCGACGGATGGAAGAACAAGCTGAACTTCAGCGCTACATTCATACCTTGAAGCAGCATTAAGCTGAGCTTGCGTCCTTTTGCTCAGTTATTACATTGACTGTGATAGTTTTTTTTTTTGTATTGTTCTTTTATGTATTCTTATATTGTAAGAATTGTGCTAGCAATAAATGATTTGTTATTTTTACTAACAGTGCCGGCCCGATGTAAATTTTGGATGAGCGAGATCCAATTATGGCGCCCTCATTACTTGCTCAGTTTATGATTTATAACATAGAATAATCGCATATTAAGAATCGCTCCTAGCTGAGGCGCCCTGGAGCGGCCGCTCCATTCTTCCTATTGTAGGGCTGGACCTGGTTACCAATGCTCAAACCTAACCCAAAAACCTGTCAATTTAAGGTTTTAAAACCAATAAATTTAAACTTTAACACTCAGAAAGCGTTACGAGTCCCAACACGGATGGGTTCGGAGCGTCGTAGAAGTTCAAGCGTACGGCCTCCTAGTGTGGCCGACGACAAGGACACGAGAAGACGTCGTCGCCTATCCGAACTAGCCGGCGGCGTGTTCTACAGCGACGCGCCCACCCTCACGCGTGGGCACGACAACCACGCCCTGGGACTGGACTCCGAAAAACCACCCCCACAGGAATACAAACGCACTAGTTTTAAGCTAGACACTCCTCTAAACCCCAACACCCCACAAACATCTAGCTGTTAAGGTATGCAACTATTTAAAGCAAAAAGTTTAAAATTGTTTGTGGACAGTCAAAATTGGCAAAATAAATCAGACCCACTTCCCGATTGAGTTGAAATATTTCACGGATATGTATATCGCGTGAGAATGCAATGTTATGATGACATGGAGCTGAACTGTAAGCATTTTTTGAGATGGGAAAAACCATTGAACTCATTGAACATTGTTACCGTTACCGACACCGCTGTATGTTGAAATACTCACTTCTATCGGTAGTCCGTTAGTACCATTTTTTAGGTGGGACTATCACAAAGTGTGCCGCGACACAGTTAAAAGCCCTGATGACGAATCAAACACTGACTTTTAATTGTGCGTTCCGCGGCACACACAGTAAACAAACCAGCGTTCCAATATTTGAATCCACAGTGTGGCGCCGGCTTTACGTTAATCAAGTCAAAAGACATTTTAATCAAACAGACTATTGCAAACTCTTTTGAATCGTCAAATTTATTTTAAACGCTACCACTGATTCGGAAAATTTGAGCTACGAGAAAAATCACAAAAAAAATCGTCGGCCGCTTTTAAAAGCTTACCAAAAAAAAGAGTTTAATGTTAACAGTAAAGTACAAAAATTAAGTTAACAAGGTATCTGATTTAAGTCATATGTAAATAAATTTAATTATTTTATGATATTAAACCTCATAAATCATATAGTTTAATAAAGCCCCATATAATAAACATATTTTTTTTCGTAGTTTTAATTTTATTTATATTCTTACTGTTAATTATATGGGGTCATCCGTAGATAACGTCACACTAATTTTATAAGTTTTAACCCCTCTCCGCCCTCCTTGTCACAGTTTTCACATTTTCGAAACCCTTCCATTTGGCGTGACGTCACATGATTAAAAAAGCAGTTTCTTTTAATTATTTTATGTACTATGTTCATAAAAATCAATGAAATTAAATTTTGACGCGTGATGTCATATATCTTTTGACCCCCTGCCCGTTGTCACATATCACATTTTAATGACCCCCCCCCCCCCTTAAATTGTAACGTAATTTATACATGACCCCTATTTAATTGAAATTTATAATACATCTTTTTTAATACATTACCACAAAACTTCCTACCTACTACGAATCTTTTATTTTCTTGCCGACTATACAGGCATAATTTGTCTACTTATTTCTTATGCCCGAGCCAGATATAGCTCAAAGTGTTTGTACATTTTTGTCCCTGAAGTCTACAAAGTACTACAAAACTTTGCAGTTACACAAATACCCGGCCACACTACATGATCATTGAAATGAAGCTATGCCTGGCTCCGGCATAACGCTTATTGAAGACGATACTATTTAATATTTCATAATTTTTGTTCCTACAAATATATTTTTATCATGTACATAATCTAAAATTATTTAAATGAATTATAATCATTATGATAGCATTTAAGTTAATTATAATAGCTACAAAATTAATAACCATTTTTTTTTCTCTTATTATTTTCTAGAAAATTGATATTAACCAATGACGATTTGTAAACTTTATTTATTAAATTTTAAACACGAATTTATCGTATAGTAAAATTGCCGGGCCGTACCATTAATTAAAAATGTATTTAAACTTTTTTGGGAAGCGCCCAGACGTTTTACAAACATAACCGCGATCGCTGTTTATTTCAAATACTTTTGTGCAAATATTCTAACGCCGTTTCAGCGACACAGCAATTAGCATTGCCAATAGAAACTCTCTTATCAAAACAAGCAATTTCTCATAAACAACTGACAATTTTACGAATTCATATGTATATATCACATTTTCTAAATATTTTTATAGGGTAAAATTATCCCAGTGTTTTATCACCGTAATTTTCTTTAGCTATAAGAAATATTCCAATAGCCTTATCACCAAATCGAATTGATTTATATTACCGTTCATTTTGATAAGAACTATTGTGGATACAATGCCGATACGGATAAAATAACATAGGGCACAGTGCGCTAAAACCGCATGCCGCTAATAGTCATCGGCTGATGACGTTGAATTTCATCAATAAATTCGAATCGTTAACAAATTACGTCACACGAACTTTTTTATTTTTTAACTCCCTCCCCCTCCCCTTTCCTAGCCACATTTTCGAAACCCCCCTATCCCTTGATGTGACATCACATATGTATCAATTTTATGCACGTAATAAAAATAATTAAAAGAAAACAGTCGTTTCTTTTTTGATGTCTTTAATCTTGACAAGTGATGTCACAAAACGTTAGACCCTCCCCCCCCCCTTTCCGTTGTCACCCAGTGCCACATTTTGGTGATACCCTACCCTCCCTTTAACGTGTGATGTATTTATGAATTACCCCTTACCTCAACCCCATTAATAAATAGCGACGATTGCCGCTAGTGGGAATGAGTTCTAACTATGTTTATACTTAAAAATATATATTTAGGTGCAATTTATGACTATTCTATTTTTAAATATTTTTTAACTGAAACGTAATTGTAATTGAAAGGATGTGTTTAGTAAATAATAAAAGAATATAACACATTTGATTGTATTTTTATTATCTTATTAAATAATTACATATAATCATTAAATAAGAAAGGCAAAATATTGACTCACAGTAATTTACATTAACAATACACGGTCATAATTCTATTTTTTGTTACATATTATTTGTATAAGAAATCATATTTTATAAAATATTAAATGCCATATAAAATAACAATACAATTAAACAGATAAGATATACAACGTAAACGATGTCTAGTAAAAGGCTTTATGGGTCATTCCTAAATTACGTCACACGTAGAGTAAGGAATCACCAAAACATGGAACAACGAACAAGGGGACGATTATAATTAAAAACATTGAAAAAATAAATCGAAACTGCTGTTTTCTTTTAATTATTTTTAATACACGCATAAAATTAGAAAATATGTGATGTTAAATTAAGGGGGGAAAGGGATTACTAAAATGTGACAAAACATCATAAAAATCGCGTGACGCAATTTACGTATGACCTCTTATGAGAATTAACTAAAAACAGCCTATGCTTAGTTTCAGTGCAGATATTAACATATAACAATTATATTTCATTTATGAGAGTAGATCCTGCTGTTGTAAAACTTGCTGTTGGTGAATTTCTTGCATTGTGGAGACGGGTAGAGTTGCGCTTACAGTTATTGAGGGCATTCCTGGTAACGATACAGGCGTCACTACTGGTAGACCTGTACTTAAGGGGGGAGGCTGTAATGGTGCTTTAGCAAAACTGCTCATATCAAAAGTGGGAACTAAATTTTGGGTGGTCTGTGGTGCGGGCGCGTTTGTTTGGACTTGTGGCTGAGAGTAATTTTGCATCATGGGTATATAAGGTTGGGGCTGGTTCATAGGAATGCCGGGTAAGTTTGGTAATGGAGCCGGGGGTTGCATGTGGGAAACTGAGGGTATACTGCCTAAATTCGTCAATGTGGTTTCAGCGAGATCTGTAAAATATAAAAACTGGTTAATTCTTCTAAAATGTGTGTTATATACTATTCATTAGGAGCATATTCACGCGACTTCGCCCATGTTAATTCGGTGATTTTGTATGTTTGTGCATAACCCTAATTGTTTTTAAAAAGTAAAGTGGCCTATGTTATTCCTTGTAACATCAGCTATTTGCTAGTGAAAGCCCTGTTGAAATCGGCCCCACCGTTTTGAAGGCTGCCTACAACAAATGGACAGACAGACAAAAGTGTTTTAACTTGCTTCTTTTCTTATGGAAATCATATACATAGTTATATGCAATTAGTAAAAAATAATAATTTAAATATTACAAACAAATCCTGCAATTTTATTTTTAAGTATAGAAGACTGTAAAACACTTAAAACCTATGTAATGGACAATGGGTTCTCTGTGCCTATATAATATTATTATCTTCCCTAGATAATGCAATTTACATATATGTAAATTAAATTCACAATTCAAAAGATATTATAAAAACATAAAAGGAACAACAAATAAATATAAATGTAAGAATTAACAAGTAATATGAGTTTACATACCCAAGGTTATGAAATAAAATATACTTTTCTTTGAACTATGCAGTAATCTGAGTAGTGAATATACTACAAACACTATTCACTACAAAACCAATCACAAAGGACATTTTTTCTGCTAAGAACCCAAAACAGTGCAGGACTGTTGTACGAAATTTCAGTGTTGCACTGTTTTTCAACAGATGTAACGGATCAAAAAGATCAACTAAAACAGACTGAATAAAACCGTCTTGATATAAAAAAAACTAACGGCGCGCATTCTAAGCCATTGTAAAGTTTAAAAAACTGGAAATAGTGATGTAGTTCAAAGAAATATCTACAATAATCATACTAGTATTGTACCTTGTAGAAAGACAGCTTTTTTTAGTGATATTATTATATTATATTATAGATGCATTAATACTTTTGAGGTGGTAATTTAATCAGTGGCTGGCTGGCATTTGAGTCAATCAATAGGTTAAGTAGCTCTTACTGCCTCCGGGTGATAGATGATGGAACAATTCTTACACTGGTTTCAAATTTTAGACCTCTTTAGTGTTTCAAAATGCAAGGATCTCGTTTAACACCACTGGGTGATATTATTCGTGAGGTTGTAGTGATGATGACAACAACATCCCCGGAATTTAACTTGCCCCACATCAATATCTTCTACAACCTAAGCAGAACCTGGTACTAGATCCGGATGACACTAGGACAAAGAACAAGATGCATTTTAATACTTACTGCTTGAGTACGCTGCCATGTTAGATACCACAGACTGTGCTTGTGACATAGGTGGTGGCATGCTTGATTGTAAATTGCTAGGTTGTTCTGTCACATTTCCTTGTGCATTACTAACAGATGTATAATTTCCAGGATTAACCATGGGAACACCGGATAAAAATTGTGGTTGAGATGTCTGAATTGCTTCACCTAAATTTGTGCCTTGGTTTACGTTAATTAGTGGTGTGGTTTCATTCGTTATATTAATATTTTCCACACCCGTTATCAATGTTTGATGTTGCATATTTATGCTCTGTGAAACCTGTAATGAGAAAGATCTGTTCAAATATATTATCTTATTGGAATGTAAAGGTAATGATTTAATATATATTTATTTAAATAAAAATGAATGTTGCCAACTTAAAACTCGAGAACATCTTAATTAATTTGGCTAATATTTTTTTCATATATTCATTAAAAACCACGGAAACATAAAATAGACTTTTGACAGAACAAAGTCAGCTTATAAAATAATAGCAATAATGCAAAAATTTGTCTCATTCTTTCATATAATAATCCACATTCTGTTTGATTCTTTTTTAAAATGGGTTTTTTTTATATAAATTGATAAGGTTAAGATAATAGTCAAGACCTTCAACTTTTTCAATATACACAGTTTATCTTATCTTCTCTAGCATTGCATAAATAATTTTTAAAATAGTCCACAACATTTAAAATTTTAAAATACTGTAGAGCCTACTAAAAGACCTTGGCTTGTCAAGAACTTAAAATAAGTTCATTATTAGAAAAGACATTTAAAGCCTCACTAGTGGAATCATACCATATTTGGCAAGACAGGTGACAGAACACTGGCAGTGAATATGACTGATAGTGGACTTTAAACAGCAGTCTTTTAAACCTACACCTGGATTGCAAGTTCCAGGCACTGATATGGTTCTCTCCTCTACAATGCGATGGACCCAGCACCTACATAGAGTGTAAAGAAATTTGCCTTTCGATGACGCAACTTTTTCCGCGCCTTCCTCAATTGCACGAAACATTGACGAAATATATTTAATTTGATGGTCACATACAATATATGTTCTAAGCTTAATCCGTCAAAACCCGGAGACTTACCACGTTTCATCTTTTTAATGCCTGCGTCTGCAGATCCCCCGGCGGAATAGCATACATTGTATTATCCGTCCCATCAACCCATAATGGCTTAACCTTAAAATGAGTAGCAAATAGGTTTGAAATCTCATTCTGTTCAACAATATTCTCAACACTATACGGCAATCGAGCTTAATTTTGCAAACGCTTCGTAGCTTGCCAAAATTTAGGAAAATCTTTATTCACTCTGTGCGTAGCTAGAATTCATTTTGATCCGATCTTGATTGTTTTGACACCATTTAAGTCTACTTTTAAATTGTCGACGGCTATTAACCATATTATTGTAAATAGGACCTGATATAGGCTT
>JANCMC010029350.1:28270-64246 GCA_024363005.1 Charaxes varanes | reverse complement strand
TGATCAAAGTTTGTAACAGTTTTGCAACGTGTCTAATGACAAATCAGAGATAATTTTAGTGCTCACGTTTTTGCAGATGATCTCGATATTGGGAAACGCTCGGTGCATCGAGAAGCATTCCCTATCTTTAGATCTGTTATGCATTGAGGCACCATGAGAATTGTGGCAGTGACGCAACTTCGTATTGAGTAGACATAACAAAGACCGAGATACAAATGGAATTAATTAATGACGCTTATTTTTAATTATAAGACTAGGTATTGTGAGGTTATACCTTTTTAATAATAGTTGTTTCTGTATTGCAATGCATTCACGAATCAAATCAGAGTATCATTATGTTTAAGCCTGGACAAATCAGGTGTTTAATTTTTTATGTGTTATTTTTTTTTACTAACATGTATTGGAGCAAGATTTTTAACTGATTTCGGTAAGGAACCTTATTTTTTTATTACGATGTAATAGAGACTAAGAATTGACGGCAAACAGCAAAAAGTTGAAATGTGTTGACATAAACAAAACATTATCCAGTATGCTAATCATATACAAGCGTATCGCAATACTATGTAAATACAATTAAACTTTTTATCTGTGAACTTTAATAGAAGTTTTTTTTTAATATGATAAAGGCAAATGGGTAGATTTATACCCCGATTATACTCGTAAATACCCTGGAAATAGCAAGATTTTTCAAGCCTATTACAGTTTTGACAGGTTATATTTATTTAATTTTTGTCCTAGGTAATTAACAAAATGGCATATTCTATTTTGATGCAATAGCATTGAAATGTCAAATATGACAGAAATGTAAAACCTAGGACTGTTCAAAGGTTATCTACTCTCACGTCGGATACAGACATAGCTTCATATGAATGATCATTTCAATGACCATGTAGTGTGGCCGAGGACTTTTTGTAGCTGCGCAAAGTTTTGTACAACTTTGTAGTATTCAAGGACAAAAATGTAAAAACACTATATCTGGCGCCGGCCTCATAGTAGAGTATACAAAATAGCTTGCTGTGAATATTCTAAGTCTACTCTGTATTCAGATCTCTTTCTGGGTTTTCACAAAAACATTGGAAAAACCTAATTTTAATTCAATTCAACTGTTGCTTTATGGCTTTTATGTATGCCCAGTGGGCACAATTTATTTCGCTGATGTCACGTTACTTAGCAGGGATTTTGAGGTTGCAATAATTGCCAAAGGCCACATCTAGGGATCCAACATCTAAGCAACTGGACACTGCGCCTGCCAAATACTTCGTACTTATTTTCGCCACTTATAATTTATTGCTTTTGTATCGACTGCTACCGCTGAAGTTGCCAAAAATTTACTGTCCATTTATTGTTACGTACTTGCCATATCTCTCTTCATAAACTTGCCTATTTTGTACAAAAAGAAGAACAGTACAAAACTATACTTATATACTATACTATATTAATAAAATATCTAAAAATCTCCAAAAGATAGCGCCTACATAATCTATTTTTTCATTTATTTAAATTGCAGTTAACACGTTATGTGCGCTGCCATAATACAATATATATATTTATATATAACAGATATTTCTTATGGAGTGACTATCATTTTATACTAGAAAACATAATAGACTTCTTAAAGTAACGATAAACAGTTTAGAGTAAAATACAAAATTAAATACGCTTGAAAAGCTAGAGGAAACGAATAAATTTCAATGCAGTTAAACCAAATTAATTCAAAAGTCAAAACAAATTTGCTGTCTTGATATATTTGTTCAGTGTACCAACACAAACGTATGTTAACTGAAAACGCGTTCAATTTAAAGGATAATATTACAACCACGGCAACGACATTGAACCCTCTTGTTGTTGGCAAAAATTTGATTTAGAGATAATAAATTCGGAAAACGGTGTAAAAAAAACTCAATTGCTACTAGTCTTAAAGAGAACTCAAAGTCCGTGCCAAAATACATTAAGTGAATTCGCTCAGTAGGAAGTAATAAATCCAGGAGACACGATTTATCTTCTTTTATAACAGAAGTAACGAAATTTATTTGAATAAAATTGTTTTTAAATAAGTTTGAACTTAGAGGACGTGGCAGACGTTTTAATTTAAAAATCAAAAAAATTTAAATTCACGAATCTATAGCAGCCTTACCAGGTATCTAAACTAACCACAGCTTAGATCTATATATATATATAAAAGCGCAAGGGTACCTAACACGAAATCTCCAAAACCGCGGGACGTACAAAGATTAAATTTTTCAAGTAAGTAGTTTATACTTAGTAGGCATTCGTTAAGAACGGATTTTTCAGTAGGGCGTTACTAACGAATTCAAAGGGGTTTCGCAAGTTTAATTTTAGGCGGGTGTAGTCGCGGGAAAATTCTTAGCTTAACTTAAGGTGCATTACTAATAACAGTCTGTTAAAAACCTACATAAGTAGTAACATTCTGTTAAAAACCTGCATAAGTAATAACAGTTTTAAAAACCAACATAAGTAATAACAGTATGTTAAAACCCTACATAATTAATAACAGTTTTAAAAACCAACATAAGTAAGAACAGTCTGTTAAAAGCCTACATAATTAATATCAGTTTTAAAAACCAACATAAGTAATAACAGTCTGTTAAAAACCAACATAAGTAATAACAGTCTGTTAAAAACCTACATAAGTAATAACAGTCTGTTAAAAACATGCATAAGTAATAAAAGTTTTAAAAACCAACATAAGTAATAACAGTCTATTAAAAACCAACTTACATGCAACTTCGTAAGTTTCATCGTCATGCCAAGATTTAAAGCAAGTTACAGCTACATTCGTGGTTCCGCACGTGACTCACATACCCTTTCTTGGCAGAAAAAGTACGCAAACAATAGGCACTAGTCAAGATGCTATTATTATCGTAATTATAGTTGATATTAGCCAGTGGTTTGTTATTGATCTTCTCCTGTTCTAAGTCTCGATCGCATCTTCTTTGTTCTTCTTCTTCTTCTGTTGTACAAGACGTCTCTATTTTAACCAATTCTTTCTAACGAAACCACTTATCATCAAATTAGCGGCTCAAATTGACTTTCATCTTTTGACACTTTTAAGCAGAGTGTTTATTACGGACAATTTATAAAAACAAGGTGACAGATTACTCGTGTATTGATTGTGCATATTATAAATATAAAGTATTTGTTTTAGCGATTTTCTTCCTTGTGAAGGCGAATTTTCTTGAAAACTAAAATGGGTATATTCATTAAACAAGGTAGATCAAAATCAGTTTAAACTTTTTAAAAGTCGGTTAGAAGAAGGTAATTTTGTATGATTAATATTTTATACTTCATAACGAGAAGGTTCCAGATGTTCTGATTCGGTAAAGATTGATTTTCGAAACCATTTTTAAAACCAGACGTTTTTAAGTTGCACCTAGATACAATTAGTAAAATTTTAAGTATAAGTATTTAAAATTAAAGGAAAAAACCGTCTTTGTTGCTCTAAAACCGGTACTTTTCACTTCTGTCAAATAACACTTTTTTCTAAAACTTGACAAAGTGACTATGTTGATATCTGATAATATCTGTTTTCTTCCAGAGAAAACCCCCCAAAAAAATGCCCAGCGGTTTAAGGGTTTATTCTTTAAATTTTAACTTTTTATAAAGCACATATTTATAAAGACACTCATAAATTTAGTATAAAAAACTAAAACACTAATCAGTAATGTTTCCGCTAAAAAAAAAACTTAAATACAAAATGAAATTAAAAGTCATTAACTAAAATTTGGTACAACTTAAAAACAAAAAAAATGTTTTCGTTAATAAAAACCTGTCAATTTATTAATATTTTTTATCAAAACGGCTGGACGAATTTTTATGGGACTTTTTCAGAAGATAGTATGGTTTGACTATTTTCTACCACATACTTTTGTAGGGTTGGAGTACTTTCTCTATGTCACGAACGAGCGCCACCGACAAGACTGAACAAGCGACATCAAAATGTACGAAATTATTTCTATGTGAGAATTTATTTAGGAATTTTACCGGCACATGCTAAAATACATTTTCGTTTAGAAAATTATATCCTACTGTTTCAATATGATAGTAATAAAAATAAAACTTTCATTTTTAGCTAGTAATCTACAGGTTTTCGAAGTGAAACTAAATTTAGTTAAGATAATGATGATTATTTTGAACTACTAGCCTTCACTTGCATCATCTTCAATGATAGAGTAGAGTCAGTAGGTTGATATATTATACCCTACGACCGCCTATTTTCCATGCCTCCGAAACAGTACTTAATTCTGGATTGAGTGTTCTCTCAGTCCAGAATTAACTACAGTTTCTGAGGCAATATACGCTTATACTCGTATCATATTCGTATTTATCATCAATAGTAATAGTATATCAAAAAACAAAACGAATATAAGGAATAAATTACTTATGCCTAGTATTAAATATTACGTAATATCACATCGTCTTTCTCTAATCGATAAATAGTTGTAAAATAGGCCATCACTTAATATTTTAAACTTTATGAGTCACTCTTGCCTGGGCAAGAAGTTCGTTGGCCGGTCAGCCACCCGAGCTTTTCTTTTGACCCTAATCAGTTGTTCTACTCTAATGTTGGAGCCAGACATAGTTCAAAGTGTTTGTACATTTTCGTCCTTGAAGACTATAAAGTACTACAAAACTTTGCGCAGCTACACAAAGTCTCCGGCCACACTACATGATCATTGAAATGATCAATCTCATTTTAATGTAATTTATAATTAATCTATTTTAAATGTATTATTCTAATTTATAAGATTTTTTTAAATGATTTCATTTTTTTTTAAATGTTTTATTGTTTATGTTGAATTTGTAAGAATTAATTTAATTTATTGCATGATGTTTTCGCTTTAAAATGTTTGAGCGTACACGCTATATTATTTTATAGGTGTTATTTCCATGTTATTTTGTACGTAATAAACACTAGCGAACCAATAAATATAAAATACAAAAAAATAGCACAGCTCTGTGGCCGAATTTGGACCGGCCGGCGACCTTTAGTTTAAAATAGTTCTGTTACGGACAGATGATACAGGAACGGTATGGCGGCGTCTTCGATCGTGGACGCCGTCGGACGGACTGATCCTGTTGTATGTGAACTGTATTTAGTTTTTTTATTATATTTTTTTCAAATTCGCAATTCTTTCTGGCCCACCCTGTATATTCGTAAGTCATCTCTCCTAGAGAGGAGGCCTTTGCGGAAAATATTGTACAATCATTCTAAATTCGAAATTTTACTTTTTATATCTACCACATAGATAACTTTCAGAATCAAACTCACGCTTGATACTTTCAATACCAGTGGCCATTGATCCATTTGCGGTTTATTTTGTATCGTTTCACGTTTGAATTTCTTCCGTTTCGTTCGCTTTACTATTGTTTGACGTTAAAGAAATATTGTCATAAATGATTTACGGAGTATTAAAATGTTAATATGTATTAGAGCAAAGTGTATTAAGTAAATTTATCTAATACTTTGTAATATTCTCCCACCTCCGTAATAAAATGAGATCTGATGATCGAATCTAGATTTCGTCTCATTCGTGGAAAGATTGATTGAAGGCCATTTCCCAAATTTAAGACTTCAAGCTGAAGACGAATATTTCTTTGGATATTTTTCTATCTCACATAATATTAACATGAGTACTAATTAATGCATAGGACTTCTACTTGATTATAATTTTCTCCTGTATAATAATTAACTTAATAAGAAACTAGGTTATTGTAATTGGGCAATTCCCCTATCAATCATGTCACCACATATTAAATCAGTGTTATCGATATAGATGCGCATCAGTAAGTGTTGACGGATTTTAAACAAAAAACAGTAGTTTAAGAGCATGTCAAGTGTCATTCAATTATCATTTCCTTTTGCCGCCGGTTGCTTTTGCATTAATTTTGGTATTAATTAGGATTTATTTTTTAATACGATCATTACATATCCATATATATATTATGTTATATCTTTTTTTAATATTTTGTAGATATGTGTAATATGTGTTCAAAGAAAAATAGTTATCTTTGAATGTCAGAAATATGTGGTCTAAAAAAAACTATTCGTTTTCACGTTCCAAACGCCACTTAATTAGCTTGTCCCTTAATTAATCTTAATCATATCAATAAAGTAGCGGACAGACCAGACCTTGTCTCGCCCGAATTTTGTTTGGTCTGCTATAAGTGGATTTAACAAAGTTTTAACTATGTGTTTAAATTAGAAGAATGAAATTTTGTGGCCACGTTATGTTGACGTGCTTGATATCTTTCTTTCAGAATTCTCCGCACAATGTCCTTTATGTCTTTTCCATAAAAAGTGAAACTGGTCGGACGTTTTATGAAATAATTATTTGATATGGGACGGCAGTCAAATCGCATTTATTAGTATTTTAAAAGAATCTTTCAACTTTTTCTTGCTTTCGTTTCTTTTTAACCTACCCTGAAATGAGGGAATGAAACAAAAAGGTTCAGCGGTTTTCTAGTTTTCGCAAAACTAACGAACAACGATTGATCTCTACGTAGCTATATAGATACTTAGATGAATTGTATTTGCGCGCATATTTAATTCTTGTTCAAGATTTAGCGAATTGTTTACATGAAAATACATCCTTGGTACTTCTCTTTGTTAAAGGTCCATAAATGATTTTTATCGTTTATATCGATTTAGATATGTGCAACTCTATACGTGTGCAATCCCTAAACAACCTATCAAGTTAAGGTCGCTAAATATATACTACAATACATTGTTGCATTGTATAAGTGAAGTTACGGAACTTTATGACATCAATAGTTATGTAAAATATCCAAATCAGTCATATCGATATCGCCGCGCTTCCTTACTTGTGAACACATTTAAAACGACTTACCAAGTCAAGGTTGCAAACGCTTTAAGTGCGTTTTGTTTGTTCTCACGGGCAAGGTATCCTCTGATTGACTTTTCGACGTGGCTGTGACGACGTTTTCCTGAGCTTATATTATTTTCATTAATACAACCTACTCTTATTGTATTAAATACAATTTTAATACCAAATAATATTCTGTTATTATTGGTGGCGTCAGTGATGTAAATTAGTTCTATTGACTTCGCCGCTCATCTCTCTGTGTGCACAGATTTTAAGAGCAGTTATAAAGTCAAGGTCGCAGATGCGAGCGTTTTTAATGCGTGCTGTTTGTTCGTTCTCACGGGCAGCATATATCGCAATTAAAAACATACTTTGACATGTTTTTATCACAGCTTAGCTCGTCCTAAAATTTGTGTTATTAGAAATTTTCTTGCATAGTCTACGTCAGAGTAAAAAAAAATAATCGATCTTATGAAATCTAGGTCATTAATCCGGGTGGTTTGTGTGTGTTGTTTATTCTCTTCTATTCTACATCGCCAAGACGCATTTAACGAGAGCTTTATTCGTGTATTTACCTATAAATTTTGCGTATTGTATGAAATTACGCTATTTTGCATTTTATTATGATAAAAGACTTTCAGGTGTTAAATATTTTTACAAAATTTTTATCGTTTCTGTCGATATCTCTGTGCATCCCTAGCGACGCACAGATTTAAGATTCATCAAGTCAAGGTCACGGCCGGCGGGCACTTTGAGTGTGTCTGTTTGTTCTCACGGGCAGCATATCCTCTAATTAACTTGCCGCCCTACACCGCCGTGATAGCGTCTTTTAACAGGAGAGTTGTTCGTATTTCTACGTTTTAATTTTATATATCAGTGTATTTAAAGACATCACACTTTTTAAAATAGCATTCTAAACGCGGTAAAATTAATATATTCGACGAAAGTCCAATAAGATTTATTGTCCTTCCCTTACGAGAGCTCAGATTTACTACGAATTATCAATTCAAGGTCTCATGTGTTTGTCCTCACTGGTAGTCCTTTAATTAATTTACCTCCATACACCGCCATGACAGCATCGTATATATAATAATTTTTCGTGTTTTACAAGTTTCGGTGGGTTGTGTGTGTACCTTAGATTGATGCAGATAAGGCTGTATTATTTATCGTTCTTATCCATTTATAGAAACGTAGGAAATATTCGTTCTTATTATTTTTTGACGTACACGTCGCATACTGGCACAATTCTGTGTAATTTTGGGGAATGATGAGCTGCTTGAGTAATGACTATAAATAATGTCTACTACTCTTTAGACTGCATTATCATCGTTCAGAATTGAATGGGTCAGGGGTTGGCAACTTGCGGCTTGTGAGCCACACGCGGCTCTTAGGATGAGAATCTGTGACTCTTTAGTTCCTTACAAAAATATTATATTATCCTATTATATTTGATTTAAAATACTACTTATATGTGTATGGATACGTGGATACTTTTCTTATGAATAAATACATTAGCTTTTTTTATATCAAAAACTTTATATATTCGACTGCTGTTTATTGTTGTCATGAAAAATTTTTGTGGCTCTAAAAACTTTTTCAATATTTATTTTTGGGTCTTCTGACTCAAAAGGTTGCCAACCCCTGGTGTAGGCCGATTAAACTAGGTCAGTCACTGATAACTAAGAATATTTCTTCGTATTTATTAATTAGAGGTAGCGCCATGCTTGTAGCCGAATTGGGCCGGCGCGCCCGGGTACCAGTACCTCTTTCTCACATGAGAACAAATAAACAATCAAACTCTTCAGCTTTATATATAAGTATAGATTTATTTTACGCTGGGTCAATGATAACAAAAAATTATTTAAGTAGATTTACTAATTATGTAGGTATGGGACCTATTAATTTGAAAACAATTAAAGTAGGAAAAAATTAAATAATTTCACGAAAAAGTGTGAACTGATAAAAGCATTTTTATACAATATTCCTTATTAACAATAAGTCGGAGAAAGTTGTGAAAGTTATTGTTCTTTCCATGAATTTATTTTAAGTTCTATATAATATAATAAAATTAAGGATATATTTTAAGAATGTAAGATATAAGTATCTCTTATAAATAAATAAGCTTTTTGTTATTTATAAAGAATTTATAATGTAAGAAAGAAAAATTTGGCGCGACCGGGTGATAGATGGGTGACCCATTCTAGCACTGCTTTATATTCGATATCCGACCTCCTCCGTGTTTCGGAAGGCACGTAAAACAGTGGGACCCGATTAATGTCACATTGTGATATTAGTTTTAAGTTTGTAGAGATCGTGGGGGTTCCGAGGATGACGTCAAATGGCAATCGTTTATCTTAACTCGCCCCACAGCCTCATCCTCTAGAATCTAAGCGGATCCTGGTATTTAACCGGAATAACGCTAGGAAGAAGAAGAAATTTGAGCTGCTTTGTCTAACACTAAAAGAATTTTTCTAGTCGGACCAATTGTTCCTGAAATTAGCTCGTCCAAGCAAACAAACTCTTCAGCTTTATATATTGGTATAGATTATATCTATATGGTTGACAACAAGCTATTATATAAACAGAAAATCTTACACTAATTATCCTAAGAGTAAAATAAAATAAAAATTAACTTAATTTAATTAAGTTAATTTTTTATTTTATTTTATGAACTTCCTAAATGCAATTTTAGCGTGATGATATGGCCTATAAACTTCCCTGATAAATGGGCTATCTAACATTGAAAGATTTTTTCAAATCGGATCAGTAGTTCCTGACATTAGCGAGTTTAAGCAAACAAACAAACTCTTCAGCTTTTTATACATACATATGTATAGAATAGTATAGATACATATTACAATACATTTTGAATTTTTCGCTAATTTACGTCCAATTGCTTATACTAGTTGTTATCAGGTTTCTTAACGAATTTTCTTTCTATATTTAGTTGTTTAAGGACCTCAAGAAGGAAAAGAGAGAAGAAGATAAACTAAAAAAGGTTTGTAATATGATTATCATCATAGCATTGTTGTTTTATATATTTTTGTATTGGTTTTGCTGAAATGTTTGTTTATGTATACACAATTCATAATTATATGCATTAAAATCGACTTTTAAAAGGTCAATAGAGATTAATATAGTTATTCCTCAAGGTACGATATGAACATTGTTTAATAAATGACAGAATGTCAAGAACCTGAATAGGCTAGTTGACTATTTTTCGGAGAATTGTTAATATTATTTCCTTGCCGTGAACTAAATCTTAAATATAAATATTTCAGCGAAAAATAAAATTTCACTTGGTTAATTTTGCATTTTTGTAAATTCACATAACTTTTTATCGCATAGATTTGTTATTTATGGTGTTAAAATAGATATCATTGTTTTCTGTCTGGTTAAAACACATACAAGACATTAAGAAGACTCTTTATTTCATACATAATGAGAAAGTAATTTTAAATAATTTAATTAGTTCACTGCTATCACAAGTTCTACCTTTGGCCTATAAAGACAAAAAATAATAGACAAGAAACTTTTAATTTAAAAAGAACATAAATATGTTTAGACTATTATTACTTTAATAATTTAACCAACCTAAACAAAAATTGGTTTTCTATCTAATCATATAGATTTTATCATTACATAGATTTATTTTATAAGACAAACATTTAAATACAAGGTTATTTATTACCATAAATTTGATGCACGTTTGTTATTTATATAAACAGATTGATTTATCAAATATAAACCAGTGCTAGAATGGGTCACCCATCTATCACCCGGTCGCAGCCAGAGCAACTTAACTTACCGATCAACTCAAATGCCGACCACTGATTAGGCCACGACCTCCTCACCTTTGACTTTGAAATAAAATAAAAAATCCGGTGTACACACAGCTTAACATATTTGTTCTCAAGCAATATAACTAAATGTGTTTTCTATTACGGAAAACCGCTGAAGCGGTTACATTTAATATTAAAAATTATTTCCAGCGAATGAACAAATCTTCTTACTAACTATAACAGGAAGAAAAATACTTTTCAACAAAGCTCAAATAATTGATAGAATCAGGCGTTACTTTGCGGAAATCCATGACATGCATGAGAAACTAAACTACTTTGCTTTAAATTTAAATATATTTTTAAATTAATATTCAATAATGTTAAAAAATAACTTAAGTAACATAGTCGTTTCAGCCACTGCATCCCCATACCGGAATTGAGAACACAGGAAGACAGAGTTCAAAAATGTTAGACATTCTTTTTGGGATTTTTCTCCTCTTTTTGAATGTTTTTTTCTGATTTAAAATATCTGTTATTGTTTTTTGAGATATATGCAAAAAATCAAACCCCTGTTTTTATTTATTTTTAATTGTTTATTAAATAATTGAAAATATAAGATCAAGCAAAAAAAAATTAAAATTTTTTATTTAAGCTTTTCTTCTTCTTCTTCTCAGTCGTGCACTCCTGACGGAGTGGTCGTGGTCATGGATCGTCTGAATTAGTAGTTGCGGCTTTGAATCAAATGCACGTGAATCGTGCATTTCAATAAGACGCATTAGACTAACATAAAAACCCGTTTAACTAAAATAATTATATATAACTAAATTCCAATTCTAAAACTGTGTTTTGATAAAATTTTATTACATACAGAGCTCTATTTTAAATGGCAGTCAATCGGTAAGCGACGGTTCAGTCCGTTAAGATTGTCTAAATAAACGGATAACTTTTGACCCTTTACGTAGATTAAAGATTAGTATTGATCTATAGCTTAGATAAAAATGTAGGTTTATTTTAAGTGTTGCCAGACGTTATAATCTTAGCGAAATGTACTGGTTTAAGACGAAAATTAAATGTCTCGCAATATTATCTCAATAGATGGCATTGGGGTCGTGGGTTCGATTCCTGCAATCAACACAACAATTACAATGATGTTGAGATCTTTAAACGTTGATATTAAACTAATTTATTAATAATAAGCGATAATTTAATGAATTTACGACGAATCAGCTTCCAATTCCTTAAGGAATAATCACTGTGGCGACATATATATATATATCAATGTGGCGCGATATACTTAACCTATGTTTAAAAAAAAAAAAAAAAAGAGAGAGATTATAAGACAATGTAGATCGAAATGAGATGTTATTAGTGCATGAGGTAATGTACAGCTAGCACTATTTATTAATAATTAATAAAACTATCGGTAGCATGTATTAACGTTTATGGAATAATTGAATAATATGTTCTATTCTTATAGATTTAATAATTTGCAAAATATATATAATTGCGTTTCTATAGTGATTTTATTAAATTTTGAAAGACTTAATTTTTTTATGCGGCACTCTAATTGCTTTTCTCAAACTGAAGTAGCGCATGTTAACCGAAGTCGATAAAAACGGCATTATATTAACAGATTATGTACTTTAATAATAGTTAATGAAGTGATAAACTATATTGAAATGTTATTTCACTGATGTTTTATTACTTGTAAGTCTTTTTATATAAAAACTTATTTTAGTCACAAAGACAAAAATAGCTGTATCTCAGTGTTGGATGGAGATAAAGAAATAATTCTTTGATTGGCTAATAGAGAACGCTGAAACGCAGCTGCCTGTATCATTCAACTCACTTTAGACCTAAAACGTAATCGGTGAATTCATAATTAAGCGTGCGATGTCTCTAACTCGTTTTTCAGTTGCTTTCCCCCATCTAACTAGATTACTCTGGTCTGGGAGTGTCATTTGGAAAGCATTGAGGTAGAATTTAAGTAAGGCTGGAGACCAGTCGTATATTAGGGTACTCCATCTCAATGCCGGCGGAATACAGAATTCACCCATAGTCAGCCATTCGCTTTGTGTTTCCAGGTCCATTGTGTGAAGCTTATAGAGGTCTTTTCATCTTGTTTAAGGAAAGATTTGATTACATAAATAAAAAATTAAATACATAAAATCGTCATAATATAACACATTTGTGTACACAATTGTATATTCAATAATGACGATTACATCATTGTATACAATCATATATTAAAAAGGGACTGTTATATTACAATTTAGTTGTTTGTAAAGCTCTACTGTAAAGGTGGGAATTTGGAGTTACAACATCTTACGTGGGAAGTGTCGACACCTTTATACACGTTCAATGGGTTGGTTTGCATTGAGTCGTTTTACTCCGATCTCCTCTGTAAACAGTGTTCAAAATACCCCTAACTCACACGTCGAGTTCCTTGTCAAGCTCAACACAAATATTTGCCGAAGCTAGTCTGACTCTGACTTAACGTACGTCAATCAACATAAGGTTTACCTTACTTAACTGGAACTTGTCGGCCGACATAGTTAACGGTATTATAACGTAAACGTCTCGATTTATGACATTTGACCTTAATTTGCAATCTATAGCTTTGGTCTCTTGATCGTAACGCACAACGATGCGTTGTGCGGCGTGCTGTGGTGGACACATTTAGGATTAACGTCTAGAATGGTCCGTTGTACGTCAGCGATGAAGGCCAAGCGCGGCACGCTGGATCGTGAAGGTTTATCGCTGCGTTGTGCGTTACGGTCACGAGACCAAAGGGTTAACCTTTCCGTGCATAAAATTTTGCTCTAATTTTAAATGCTACGTGATCTATCAACACTTGTATTAGTAATTAATTATGTACGATACATTCAAATACAAATATGAATCTACGAAGCTCAGTAAATGTTTACATTTTAGTAGAATCATAGTATTTATACTGATATATTGTGTAGAGATAATATTATCTTACACTGTTCTATTCGTAATTAATAACGCGATCATAACACAGATACCTACATTTAACACCGGCTTATGTTACCTTATATAATACGTTTCAAAAGATAAGTTGTATGTAACACCATCTTTATTTATATATACACAGACCGGCAGAATTAGCGGAACACAAAAAGGGTGAATATGAAAAAAATTGTATTATTTTTAAACAAATAATAATTAAACATGAAACAACAATTAAATTAACATGTTTTGACATTAATTTGCAACACAATTACCTTAGTTTTATGAACGAAAAAAAACTAAACAAAATGCCTTTTTATATTCGCAGCATGCTCAGACCGACGGGAACCTTATTCAGACCACTGGGGTTTGAAATTTTTAATTTCAGTTTATTTCAGTCAAAAATTTAGGTAAATTTAAGTCTAATATAAGGAAATTGCAAATTTTCTTTACCTATAAAGAGACACTAAATTATCCATTTTTAAGCATCGTTTATTTAATAATTAGTGGAAAATAAGTGTGTTAATGAAATTTCGATAATTCGATTCATCATTACATTTAAAACAATATAGGGTAGACGTTGATAACAAAGTAGATAGTGGTAATAGAATATGATGATAATAAATTGTACTTAGTGCCTTCCATTCCATAAATTATGACACACGTCAAAGGGTCGGGGTGGTAGGGAGGGGGGTTTAAGGCTTGGTGGCGTCAAATTTCAAAATTAAAAAAAATCAAAATAAAGTTGTAAAATATTGAAACTGCTGTTTTCTTTTATTTTTTAAAAATACATGCAAAAAATTGAAAAATTTGTGACGTCACACAAAGGGGGAGGGGGTATAGAAAATTTGACAGTCTGTGACAAGGAGGGGTTTAAAGGTCGTAAAATTCGTGTAACGTAATTATGGTTATGGTTATTTGAATTAGTCGAATAGCGACGCAAAGGTATTTTTTTATTGTCCACATAGACATTTGTTAAGATCATTAGCGATGGTTAGACTAAAGCGATGAGTTTTATTTTAAACCACAGAGAGAACCAAGCCTTTTGTACCTTTAATTGAGCTTTCAATGCGCTGGATAGAAAGACAAAAGAAATTTTCCTTTTTATCGCTAGTAGATCGTCGTCTGAACGTAACTAATATGGGGAGGGGGAGGGGGGGTGAGATCTTCAGCAATGAACGAACGACTGTAGACAGAGAGAGCACCTTGGTGAAGGACGTAGGTTACTTTTTGTTGCGAAAATTAAATTCAAAAATGGGAATGGGAAAATATATTAGTTGAAAGTTTGTATGTCGAAGGAAAAAACGCGGAGTCGCGGAGACGCGGAGAACGAAATCGCGGGTTGGAGCTAGTATGTGATAAAACGAGAAAAAGTCTGTGTTACGTTGTCACTCATACATCATTGACAACGCGACTTAGATGTTGTTCAAGGCAAGAAATTTCTAGAAGATAGACTCTGCGTCAGACGCGGATTCACCGTGGTGGGCTGATAGGCATGTCCACCACCGTAATAGACGTGTCACGCCACACTTTCACGGTCTAATTAAATCAAAAGCCCCATAATATTACATCCAATACCTTACAACCTTCGGTATTTACGAACGGGTACGACTTAGGGACCTTCAAGAAAAGAGCATACTCATTTCTCAAAGGCCGACATCGCATCTGCGAGTCCTCCGGTGTTGCAGTTGTCCATAGGCGTCTGTAGTCACTTATGTGAGTATCAGCTGCTCGTTTGCCCCTTGTTATATATTTAAAAAAAAAAACTAAAAACAACGTGTGAAAGCCATATATTTTCTAGACACATTCCTTTGTAAGACACTAAATCGATCATAGGCAAATTCATGTGCTGACTCGCATTTCGCTAAAAATGGAGTGACTCGGTTGCACTTTTTTTGAAGGTTATATCTGCGCCTGATTTGCGTAATGGCTTATAAAAAAAGATGTAATCAAAAGTGATTTTGTATTCCATAGCGCATCATACATATACTATTGAGTTTTCAATATGATTAACTAAGCCTCAATAATTAAGCAAACAATCAGTGTGGATTGTACGAGTTGGAAGCACGTAAATCGTACCGCGTATTAGGACTAAAATTGCGCTTAATTAAACAAAGCCAACAATATGAATTTGGCGTAAAATTTTTACGACTCGACCCGCCATCCCTGGCGACCTAAATAAATTGGCTAAATGTACACATTAACTCAATATTATGTGTACTTGTGAATAAGTATTTTTAATTTTGAATCAAGTCTTCTTCCTAGCGTTATCACGGTTAAGTACCAGGGTCCGCTCAGATTGCAGAGGATTTGGCTGTGGGGCGAGTTAAGATGACCGCTTGTCATCTGACGTCTTCCTCGGAACCCCCACGATCTCTACAACCTCACGATTAATATCACAAAGTGATATTAATCGGGTCCCACTGTTTTACGTGCCTTCCGAAACACGGAGGAGGTCGGATAATAACATCATTAGTGTAGTTGTATAAACTATTAATATTCCTTGTAGTGAGATATTGTATCTTCGAATTGCCTAAACTTTAATAGATAGCGTGAACTTATATGTTATTGATTATGCAGCGAATTGTAAGTAATATAATCAAATGTCGACTGTTGAAAATGCTGATAAATAAAATGAAATAAAATTATCAAAACATATTTCCAATTTTATTTTACCCTATTTATATCATCATTACCTATTCTTACCTTACAATTAACCTTTTTTATTGTTTGTATAAATCTCTAAAGATTGCCCTTGAAAAATTAAAAAATAGTATTTTTTTAATAGACAGATTAGAATAGTCTATTTTATATCATTACATTTACAAAACTTGCTGATAATTTTGTAATAATAGTGGGACACTTTGAATACCTAAGGAGGGTACTCGGTACTCGATTCTCCTTATAATTATGTAATAAAAATAGGTACTTACTTTTTGACCCAATTTCCTTAAAATTACTAAAAGTGCGGTCTTACGTTCTGTGGTTTATTCGCTGTTCGAAAAAGATAGTTCGTAAATGCATTTTGCACCGTAAAAAAACTGGTCAGTTATAAAAAAAATTAATGGCTAATAATCATTTGAAATTAAATTATAATTCAGTTCATTTTGATTTATGTTTGGCTATACTTATTAAACAAATTAGTGATTTGAATGAGTGAAGTAGATGAATTAGTATTTTTGCCCTTTTAAGACACGTCAAGACTAAAGGTTGAAGGAAAAACGGATCATCATCGTGCGTCCACGCATTCCCGTCGTGACTATGCAACTAGGTCGAAATATCGACACAATTAAGTAAATTATCTTGGTACCAACCCGTTTATAAATATGTTATAATATCATTATGCTTAAATTTAAATTAAAAATTTAAATTCATCAATAAAATTAAATGTGCTTATTTTATAAGATTACTTAAATTTGACAGCTTGAGAATATTTGCATTTATTTTACTCTACCATGTGCTTTTATCCAAAGCAATAAATGCATATTTTGTGTTTAAAAGTTTCCAAGAAAATTTTTCATTATTTTAAATGTTTTAACAAAATGTTCTTGGAAACTTTTAACTAACTTAAACATTAATTACCTCATTTATTTTACTTAGATATTTTTAATAAGTCTAAAACCAAAATCTACGTATCAATAGAACTTGTTGTTACGTAGTATTGCCGTAAGTTATGAATAAATATTAGTTTTGGTTTAGTATCAGTAAGTTTGCAGTTGATCAGATAAAATTTATTAAAAAACGTTAAGTTCTATATATTTTTTTTTAATTTACAATTATAATAGTACTGAATATGTATTCCAAGGTCAATGAACACATTTGAAGCTGTAATAAGAATGTATTGTGAAATGTAGCTCAAGTGCTACTAGTCACAACATACCATATAATATCGTATTCACATCTGTTCAACTCCATTTTCTATTCTGTTTCAATACTTTATTATTTTGTTACTTCCCATCAATAGAATAGAGTATTTTCCGTCTTTTGCTATTTTCTTGTAAATGGCCCACATGTACACTCTTCGCAAAAAATGTTGCCTATGACATCAGAGTCGATGATAAATACGTGTTCTTTCCTTCAAGTATAGCGGGGTGCCGTAAAACATAAAAATTGCTAAACCAGGGCCAGTCAATGAAGTTGACATCAAAAGATTTTAAAGACTAGCTGTACCCCGTGACTTGTCACTTAGGGGTTTAAAAAATTGGTTTTGGATAGAGATCAATATCATGTTTGTAAAAGCACTCTCGCAAATAATGCCTTATTTTAATACAAATTTGGTTAGCATAAAAAAAGTTATAGAGAATCAAACTTAAAAGATAGACATATGCTGTCGGAACTTTTAAAGGGGAACAATTCCGTCATAACATGATTTTTGCGAAACTTTAACCGTTTACGCAGCGCACGCAACGGAAGCTCTCATAGATTTGTTATTTATGGTGTTAAAATAGATATCATTGTTTTCTGTCTGGTTAAAACACATACAAGACATTAAGAATACTCTTTATTTCATACATAAAGAGAATGTAATTTTAAATAATTTACTTAGTTTACTGCTATCACAAGTTCTACTTTTGGTCTTTAAAGAAACAAAATAATAGACAAGAAACTTTTAATTTAAAAATAACATAAATATATTAAGACTATTATTACTTTAATCATTTAATCATTCTAAACAAAAATTGATTTTCTATCTAATCATGTAGATTTTATCGTTATATAGATTCATTTTATGAGACAAACATTTAAATACAAGGTTATTTATTACCATAAATTTGATGCACGTTTGTTATTTATATAAACAGATTGATTACATGTGTGTGTAAATCGTCTGGCATGATGGGTGTGCGTGAGGTTTTATTTGAATAATTTAATGTAGTAATAATTCATATTTTATATAAATATTAGCATTCGCACAATAAAATATTCAATATAATTAAAAAATATATTCAATATAATTAATGCTAAATTTCATAATTTTTGTAAAATGATTCCGATAGCTTTCGCTTCGATTATTATCTTGTACCCAATGCGAAAAATCTAACAAAAAAAAAACATAAAATAATCGGAATCGTTTGCTATGTGTTCCTAGTCGACAGTAAATTACCAATTTGCATAAAACATTCTACAATACTACAACATTTTTTACAATAAATCGCAATTCTACAATATTGCGGCACAACCTGAAAGTTATTTGTACACAGTTTCTCAAAGCTCGTGAATATATTAAGAAATTATTGTATTTACAAGAATAACGAAGTTTCAAATGAAGTTTTATAAGATACTAGCTGTTCCCCGCGACTTTGTTCGCCTAAAAAACCATATAAGCTTGCGAGAACCCTTAGACCTCCTTACTCCAGCCCTCCAGACCAAAATAGATACAAGACTAGCTGCGCTCGCGATTTCGTCCGCCTAAAATTAGGTGAATTCTTTTAGCGTGACGGTATATAGCATATAGCCTTCCTCGATAAATGGGCTATCTAACAGTGAAAGAATTATTTAAATCGGACCAGTAGCTCCTGAGATTAACGCTTCAAATAAACAAACAAAGAAACTCTTCAGTGTTATATATTAGTATAGATATAAGGTAGGTATTCAGCCATCTTTAGTATTTAACAAACCTTGAAAGTCTTGAAGTTAACTGTTCGGTTAAAGGTGAAATATTTTTGTGTTTTTTTACATGTAAATAAAATAATATTCTCCACCTATAAACAGGTTATAGAAAATCATATTAGCAAGTTCTTTTTAATTAATATGAACTTATTTATTCAATTAAATTACATTAATTTTATTTCCATTAAAAAGAATATTTCTGAAATTCATAAGAACTCTGTTATAAATGAGTGAAATCATTATTATAGAATTATTACCAATATTCTAGCTAAATACATATAAATTATTAATCTTGTCGGAAAAAATCGTTTTTATAGTAAAAATAAATATAACTACATTATATAATATTGTGCGACAAATATTAACCTTCAAAGACGCTTCCGCTACCACGAGATGTTCATGTGTTGTTTATCTTTAAATTATAAAACTTAGTCATTTTTCAAAATTTACTCACGATACTAGATTATATTGTCTGGACCAAATGAATTTTTAATGTAGCTTTTTTAGGATTTTCTCTTTGTCTAGAATTTATTCTATAATAATAAGAATAAAAGTTTATTTAATTAAAACACCAAAAACATACAAAATAATAATAACTTAAAACCTAAAATAACCGTTATTGGTTGGTGCTTTACTTCAAATACTTTACTGTATAAAAATACTTTACTGTACAGTTACCCTATACGTACTACAAAAAATTCCCAGTTGTGGTCAAATCTCAAAAGCGTCTTCTTAAAAAGTTAATAACGTAAATGCGACTTTAGATTTTAGTGATTGTGGCGGTTCAGAAGGCAGTCGCTCTGGTACTAGGGATAGTAGAGCAGAGTCGTCATTAAAGGCCGGCAAGGCATCTGCTAGCCTCCTGGTCGTGTAGACGTCCATGAGCGTCAATAGGCACCTACATGCCCGCTCCCTGCTCGTTTGCCTCTTGTAAAATAAAAAAGGGATAACTTAAGGACAAGTTTCTTCCTTTTAGACTTGAATAGGAATTAGTTAAGATAATTTGTGCCAGTGCCAGTGTGCAAGTGACTTTGCAAACTTACGCGGCTTGCTGTGAAGAGGCAGGAAGGTAGTTGAACTACCTTCATGCCAATTCATCTTTTTACGTCCCGCGGTTGTCGTGATACTTTCGTCTATATATGTAAATGAAAAAACTATCTGGCAAATAACGCTATCATAACTCGTGTGTAACTTTGACCATGACCTTTGTAGACTCATTAGGGGCGTATTAAGCTGAGAAAGTCTATTACAGTCTCGCCGGGCGAACCCTTTCTAACGAACCTATAATCGATACAAGATACGTGAACAGAGCTGACTTTGGCATTACAGTTTAAACTAGCTGGTGTACATGGTTACTTATGCATTTCTTAAAATTTAATTGCACGGACAGAGAATGGTGTGCGAATGCTAATATGCATGATTAGCAATCAGCCGAATCTTCTGGTAGTGCAGATGTTCATGAGTGTCGGTAAACACTTAGATGACCCGCCAGTCCGTTTGCCAATAGTAATATATTTAAAAAAAAAAAAGCTATAGCCTTGTCTATGGAATCAAGTTTTCAGCATTTATATTCATTTATAGTTCATCGTCTGCGTCGTCGCCGTGGTAGCGCTTGCCCGCGAGTACCCGGCCGGCCTCCACCCAGCAGTATGCCCCAACTACCCATACTGCGACACCAATACCTTCGCCCGGTTCACCCCCGAAGGACAGCCGATCCCCGAGTGGGTCTACAACCCTTCCATCTTACCCGTAGCACCCGCTGAGTAAGTATTTTAATAAGTATAGCATATAAATGTGAAAGTAGCTCTGCTTCGTTTTTGAACCTAAACTCCTGGACCAATTTTGATGAATTTAGGAATAGACATAGATTGGACGTTGGAGAAAAACATAGGCTACTTTATGAAAATAGCGAAAAAGAAATTTGTAAGGGATAAAATAGGGATTGAAAATTTGTACAAAAGTCGAAGAAAACAACGCACACATAGTCAGGGGTTGAAACTAGTACATCCAACATCCAACTTAGTACATATTTTACAGGTTTATCTCTCTATCTATTGAGCTATAGAGAGATTGAATAAACAAAAGAGTTTTATCTAATGTTTAATTTTTTTTTCAGCCCCAACGCCAACGTTGCCCCAAAATACCCAGCCAACTTCAACGCAGCCGCTTGCCCCAATTACCCGTACTGTTGGTGAACAGTTTAGATACTAGGCTCGTCTTCCGGACCCCTTCACATTTGTTAATACCAGATTTCTCAACAAAACTCTACTATGACCATCTTTCTCATCCAACTAGGGCCTAATACCAATCTGCCCCAGTCAGAATGGCATTGTGCCCCATTTTGTTAAAAGAAATTCTGCGCTATTTAGCAATGTTGCTGCCATATTTCTCTGTACCTTTTAAATTGTAAATACGCCTAGAACGTACTGATTTTTGCTCAGCTTTTGGTTTGTAATTTTTTGTAATTAAAAAATGTGTAAAAATTGTAAATAAATATGGTAAACCAATTGTCTTTACTTCTTTATATTTCACACCTAAAAAAATATCTAAAAAAGAATGTAAAAAAAATATAAAATGAAGAGAAACCTAGCAAAGTCACTATATATATATATGTAAGGCAACTACCGACTCCCATGGACATTTGCACCACCAGGAGGCTAGCAGATACGTTGCCGGCCTTTAATGGCGAGATTAAGGCACCGGGAAGTCTAACAAACAGAACGAAAGGCGATAACAATACCAGCCCTTGACGTCACAGCATTGGCGCCACTTCACACCGATCTTATGTGAGAAATAGGTACTGGTACCATATATATAATATCTACAAAATATTTAAAACACATCAATAAGTAAAAATGGTTTTATCAGTTCTGACAAAGTTAGGAAACATAAACAGAAACTTCAATTTCATTATATGTATATATTTGCAAGCGCACCCGAATATTAAAATTAAAATTATATAATTATAAGTAAAGATATAGTAATAATAAAATTTTGACAAAGCTTTGATATCCATAGACAAGAAATTAATTTTAATCGGAAACTAATAGATGAAATAAATACAAAATGTAATTAATGGATTATGAAGGAATTAAAACAATTTTAATTAATCAATTAAAAACCAATCTCAATTAAATTTCAACTTAATTGTTTTAGTAATAAATACAATATACATTTGAAGATAACAAAGCTACAACTACAAAATGATGGCACACGAATTTTACTTTTTTATAACCTTCCCCCCTCCCCTTTTCTTGGCACAGGTTGCCAGATTTTCGAAACTTCTTGATGCGACATCCCATATTTTTCAATTTAATGCATGTAGTAGAAATAATTAATTAGAAGCACACAACAGTTTAAATTATTTTTGTAATTTTATTTCATACTTTTTAATTCTAACATGTGACGTCACAAAGCTTTTGAACCCCCCTCCCCTCCCCGGTTGGTTGTGACACAATTTAAATTTAAGCATTGTCTACTTCATTCAATTGTTTAAAGTACGCTACGCGTATCCGAACTGAGGTCAGACATTGACACTTGAATGTTACATAATTTGACACCATCCGAATACAAAAATATACGAAGCTACCTTGGAGGAATACAAGTACGTATTATTGCGAAAATAATAAGAACTAGGAACTAGAGATCGCCGGCTGGTCGAAATTCGCCCACAAACCATTTTGATTTCAACGACATACTTCGGTTCTATTCACGAAAAAATTAAACTTGACAATTAATATAACATACGGTTGTCACGATTACGCTTTGACACCATTCAATACATGTGTGTGTTAATCGTTTGGCAATGGTGTGCGTGTGGTTTTATTTTAATAATTTAATATATTAATATTGCATATTGTAAAAAACTATTAGCATTCGCACACCTTCCTCTATATGAATTATAATTGTGCCAAATTTTATACTCCTCCGTCCGCGCAGTTTTCGTAAAATGATACTAAAAGTTTTCCCTTTATGTATTAATATATAAATAAACTTAGTTAATTTTCCGATTAAAATACTAAATTAATAGATTTTATTAAAATGAAATATACTTGTACATTCTACCTAGACGTACTTTAACTAAGATAGTTAGACTCGTAAAAAAAAATCTTATACTGCAGCTAATTAAAGACAATAAATATGGTACACGACACAAACCATAAAGTGTACCGCAGTCTTCTTCTTCTTAGCGTTATCCCGCTTTAATACCAGGGTCCGCTTAGATTGTAGAGGATGTGGCTGTGGGGCGAGTTAAGATAACCGATTGCCTTCTGACGTCATCCTCGGAACCTTTCTAAAAAAAATATTTGTGTATAACAGGCGGCTGTTACCTATAACACAGGCATTAAGTTGTCTACCTTAGGAAGACGTCCGTGTGTCATATAGTCCTGTATATATTTATTTATTTATATGCCTAATATATTTATTTTTAATATACCTGAGATATTTTCATGCCAATGCCCGAAAACACGATTAGTTTTTTATTTTCTGTTTTTAAATTTTTAGTTTTTTAAATTTTTTTCTTATTAATTTGTCTTTTTTCCAAGTAATTTCACTTCATCCTTCAGTGACGTCACCAGGCATACACTGAAAATCAGGGCCGAGTTTCCTGGTGATTTATCGCAGGAACTCGGTATGAAACCTGACGTGTACGCCCATTCAGTCTAAGTATACATTCTAATTGTGCTCCCCTTTATGCTGAACATGTAGAGGGCCAGGCAAAAAAGGGTAAATATGATATCTAAGAGAAAAAAATCCCGTATTTAATTTTCCAGTGTAGTTAATCTTTTTAATTATGCATATCCAAATAAACTGGGCGGACAAGTTTTTTGACGTCTAAATATTTAATTTTGTCTGCAAGAAAAGATTTTTTATCAACTAAATTAATTCCTCAAATCAATAAAAGTACGCCTTTATTTTTTTTATTTAATTAAAAATCCAGTTAAACTACTCATAATATTGACATCCAGATTCTATATAATATTATTTTGCAAAACTTAAAGTTTTTTTATATAATGAAGAGCAGACGATTCCTCAGAATGACTGACAATTTACGACGCATCGTCGACGATATTATTATTATTATTATTAACCTTTTGTTGGCAGAACATTAATATGCAGAAGTGGTTGAAAATTGAGTTTGAGTGTAATTAAATAAAAATATTTTTTCCAGCACTGGAACTAACGTCGTACGACCGAGAGCCGCCAGTGGATCACCTCGAAAAGGAGCGCTTGAAGCGTCTTCGAGGAGCGACGTAAGGGACCCTGTATCTAATAAGAGAAATATATATTCTGACAGAATCTCATTTATAGTGCCACTTAGAAAGGCTATCTCCTTCATGGGTCGTTCAGGTCTTATCAGTTCACCCTTTTCCAGTTTGAATTTGCAAAATTAAGTTGCAGCTATTTTGTCCACAAATTGTAATGTTATTAGTCAAATTTAAAAATTTCCCTTAACGAAATGGTGTAGTATACTTTGATCAAGTCAAGTTTTTGTAAAACGTTTCTGTTGTAGAATAAAAGTTTTGCTTCCTTTACGATTTTGCTTAGATTTGTCTTACCAATTGTCATTTGTCCCTAGAAATTTGTAATTTGTAATAGCCGCTACACATATTTCGATAAATCGTTGCGAAAAACCTGTGCAGTTAAATTGTTTGGAAAAAACTGTGCAGTTTAATCGACAACAGTTTGTCATAAACATGTATCAATGAACCGTGCAGTTTATAACTGTACTGTTTTTTCGCAACGATTTATCGAAACATGTGTAGCAGCTATTGTATAAAGATGTATAAAGATGAAAAATTATTATTTTTACTTTGAATAATTCAGAATGAAACTGGGTATGTATGTATGTAGTCATGGATTTCCGCAAAGTAACGCCTGATTCTATCAATTATATATATAGCAATTTATAAAAACTCGTCATTGTACCGTATTTATTGATAAATTTTTGGCCTCAATTGTTATGTTTGTATTTTTTCTTTCGTGAATAATACGATACGCCACTAATAGGCCATTACTTTAAACTTACTCTATCGTTTTTTTGTGCTATATAGTACCTAAATGAAAATAATACCAGAGAGTAGGTCGTGGCCTAATCAGTGGTCGGCATTTGTGTCGATCGCTAAGTTTAGTTGATCTTGCTGCGACCGGGTGATAGATGGCTGATCCCATTCTAGCACTGGTTTATATTTGATATCCGACCTCCTCCGTGTTTCGGAAGGCACGTAAAACAGTGGGACCCGAAAAAAGAACCAAGCCCGGTAAAAGAAGTACTAAAGGAAGATAAGGCAAAGCCCTCTGATAAAGTCGTACCTGAAAAAAAATCAAGTCCAGTCAAGGAAATTAAATTGGAACCCCTCGACAAAAAGCCGGATGATAAAGAACCTAGTCCGATGAAAGAGGTACATAGCCCTTCATTAGAAAAGGAGCCTAGTCCTGTTTCAGAAGGTAAAGAATCACCAATCGAAAGGATGATTGAAAAAGAACCAAGTCCGATTAAAGAAAAAGTAGTGGAACCATCAGAAAAGAAACCAAAAGAAAAAGAACCAAGCCCGGTGAAAGAAGTGTTAAAAGAAGATAAGGCAAAGCCTTCTGAATTAGCGCTACCAGAAAAAGAACCAAGTCCAGTCAAGGAAACATCTATACACTACTGACTTAATTTCTAACCAAAAACATAATCAGTTTTATTACTTCTACTATATAAAAAAAAAAAATTATAAGTATATCTTTAGCAAATTATAGAAATTGAATTGTCATTGATCATCGTTGCAATATTTTACAATTTAATAATCTTTTAAAAAATATTAATTAAAGTTTATTCAACGAAAAATTGTGTTGTCTCAGTTGTAAAAAACTTCGTTTATATGTCCTGGCATTATATTTGATTTATATGAATAATGTGTTACCTTTTTTTATTATCTTTCCTTATTAAAATTTCATTTAGACTATATATTTGTTTTATTGATACTTCCTTGTGTTTTTAAAATCATTTGTAATTAATAATATTACAAGCAGTGTCCCACGAAGTATAAGCTACTAAAAAAAAACAATTAAGTGTACCTTCTTAATAAGTTTTAGTTACCACGTAACTACTTCAAAATCCAATTACTTTGCACTCGAAATTCTTTTTGAAATGGTGCGAGAGAAATGTTCAATATGAAATGTGTTTGAGAAATATATTTAAAAGGAATTAGCGTACGTGAGAGGAAGCGTTTTAATGGTGATTAAATTTGACACGAATATTCGGAACGTGTATTTGTTCCAAAATATGATGAAAAACAGAAATAAGCAATGGCGATTTTATATTCTCTTTGTTAAAACTTTGAAGGACGTTTCGTTCCATTGGAAAAATCGGTAACTTTGAAATGTAATTGTAACTTTATTCAAATTTGTTGATTGGATTGTAGAGGAAAATGTTATTGACGTTTGTCAATATGTTAATAAATTATATAAATCGATTCTAGAATGGGTTCGTGAAAACTCTAAAATTGCTTTTTTCAATATTTTAATAATAATTTTTGACGTTTTTCCAGTTTGTGTTTTTGAACTAGATCAGTATCAACCAAACTGATTCCACAGAAATGTAGCGGTATTAAAGTAGTGCCAAATATGAAATTATTTCAAAATGATTACCTCGGCGAGAATGTGATCCGGCATAAAGTAAATCACTTTGTTAGCGTGAGGTGAAAACTCTAAAATTACTTTGTCCTAATTACTTTACGAAACTTGTTCCGTTGACTTTTCAATCCATCGAATCTTCAAGTTTCGTGCAATATTTATTTTGCGTGCCTCAATGGCGCCCTTTCTTTTTAGAGTACTTATGAACGTCATGTATATTATTATTATTTAAATCATTATTGTAACATTTGGTGAGGAATTTTACGAATTAAAAGCTTTTTTCATCATTCAAATAATCCTTTATATTATAATTCGATTTTTGAATTAGCCTACCTTTGATAAAGGTTTTAAATTTATTTAATGACATCTCTAGAATACATGTAGTATTCTAGAGATGTCAATAAGCAGCAGCATTGACAGTTTATTATAAAAGCGAACATTATTGCACATAAGTGTGAAGTTGATTTAGCCTAGTCGTATGCGTTATAAGTAGATTTTTATTTCTAAGATTCCAAGCAACAACTTCACCTATTTTTTATAGATAAACATAATATGTCGTCAAACTGAAAGAAAAATTATTATAATTTATATATAGATTAGAATTTCGCGATGACTCTGGCAAAAGTTAAAACACCTAATAGTGTTTGACGAAACTCCCAAATACTTTTCAAAGTTTATAACTTAAATTAATGACTGCATGCTTTGAAGTAACTTAGCTATTCGGTCTTTAAAACTTTGTAAACCGAACACCGCCTCGTTCAAACTCTTACTTCGAATAAGCAAAACATTAACTAATTAAAATCCGTAACAGACTTTAGATGTTCTTCTTAGATAATTTAATGATAAAATAGCCTTTCATTTTATTATGTAACTAGTTGTTCCCCGCGGCTTCGTCTGCGTAAAATTAGGTGAAAAATTTTATCGTGACGATATATAGCCTATAGCCTTCATCGATAAATGGGCTGTCTAACGCTGAAAGAATTATTCAAATCCGACCAGTAGTTCCTGAGATTAGCGCGTTCAAGCAAGCAAACAAACTCTTCAGCTGTTGATTTTTTAGTATATCACTAGCAAGCTTCGTACGGGTAACAATTAAATAGATTCTGTATTAAAATATTGCTAAAATGAAATTATTTTTTAATCGACCGCTAAACGGAAGGTAGTTTGAAAATTTCATCAAAACCGGTCCAGTCGACTGGAAAATTCACAATCTATTTTACACAAAATGATAATGTAGATTTTCGGAATTAGTGCAGAATTTCGGATTTAGTTCAAGCAGCATTTATAAGCGAAGTGCATATTGTATGGACATTCCTTGTGCCCTTGTACCGAAACTGATGTTGCATCTATAAAAATACAGTACAACTTTTTATCTTCTATAGGTAGGCAAGAACGCGAAAAGTTATCTTAAACAAAGTTAAGGTATCTGTTACAGACTCACGTCAGCCGCGAGGCTACTGTAGAGGGGATGTGGTGCGCGTCAATGGGATGGCGACGCATAGTGGCAAGGGCAAGATAATTGTTACACGGACGAAACCACGGGAAACAGTGTGTTATATAAATCGCGAATCTATGTAGATTAATTTAATCCTTAATCTTTAGAAAAGTTTTCGCAGCTGACTAGTAGAACTTTCAGAAGTTTCGCTCTTTAGTTGATGAACTTAATTCTTCCTGTTATGAAATAAAGGCTACCGAATGAAACTTCCTTCTCAGCTTTAACATTACTTTAATATTTTCTAGTTCCGAAGTTCGCCGTTGGAACTCTGCTCAAGGGACTACGGAACCCTAAAAAAATACCAATAATGTTACATTTTCTGTAAAATGTATATATATTATAACCACTCACTCAAATTCTCACCCCCACTCACACGCGCGCACACACACACAACACACACACACACGCATACTCATACACACACGCACCAATCACATACACACTTCTTTTCATTTTTCTTTTTATGTTTAAGCTAATATAGTTTAATTGTCATTACATGGTTGTAGCCCTAACGGTTGGCATTACTAACTGCACCACAGTTTTTAACTGTATGTTGTAATGTATCAATAAACTTTATTTTATTTTATTATATTTATTTTATTTTATAATTTTCATTATTTTATTAATTTTAGGTAGTGAAGGCATAGTGCATAGGACTTCCCAATGCCAGTGCAGGTTTATTTCTGAAAAGTTTTTAAAGCCATTAGCAGTGTCCTGACTGAACAAGCTGCCTCGCGAGGCAGCCCAGCTAGTCAAATTCTTCGGCCAGTCACGACGTGCCTCGCCCGAAGAAAAAGGCAAACAGGCACGTCATTAAAACTAACCATCATCCTTGTTTAACTGACTACTGACGATTAGGGAAGATTGTTCTACTTGAAGAGTTGTATAGGATGTATATGCGTTGCCGGCTTTTGTGAAAATTTTCTCTTGAAAGTAGAAATATTAACTACTGCAATAAGGTACACTTTAAAAACACTTAAGTGTTCTTAAGTAATTATTTTGAGAATAATAATAATTCTAAGGAATATATTTATACTAATATATAAAGCTGAAGAGTTTGTTTGTTTGTTTATTTGCTTGAACGCGCTAATCTCAAGAACTATTGGTCCGAATTGAAAAATTCTTTTAGATTTAGGCAGCCCACTTATCGAGGAAGGCTATAGGCTATATATCATCACGCTAAAATTGAATCTATTTTATTACCTAATTTTAGGCGGGCGAAGTTGCGGGTACAGTTAGTCGTGTATAAAAGTAAGTGTATAAATAAATTAATGGATAAATTAGGCCCAATCGTCAGTAGATTAACAAGCAATTAAGTAAACTTTGTTTTAATTGAGGTTCAGGCGCACATATTATTAATTAAATGTACGAACGTAGTACATTTTACAGACAAAATAAGGCTGCGCACATACTTTTCTTATAATATTCTGTCCGTGTTAAATTGATTAAAATATTTTTAAACGATTTATTATTGTTATTTTGAAGCCCCCATAACTCAACGGTAGAAGATTAAAAAACTGCAATACAACGTAGCATTTGAGTCGACTGCTAGGTTAAACAGTTGGCATATGGGTGAACCATTTTAACACTGGTCTTCAAAAATCCTCTAACCTCAACCGTTTTTTGGAAGATATGTAAAACAGTGGATTCCGGTTAATGTTACTGGTTGATATTGTAGAGAATGTGGGGGTTCCGGGGATGACATTAGATGGCAGTCGGTCATTTTAAATCGCCCCATAACCATATCTTCTCCAGTTTAACCAGAATCTGGTACTCTGTCGGGATAACGTCAGATAGTTGTTGTACGTAGTTCTTCATGCTGGTCATGGATTTCGTCAAGGTAACGCCGGATTCTATCAATTATTTATTATATAGTCTGCTCTCAGCTTTAGGTACATAGCCGATGGCTGTACTATTTTGTTTAGTGTACGCGCTATTTGCATGAGCGTGTTACACTATGTCAGACACGCATCTTTCATTTGATTCAATTATAGAGTTATAGTATATAGAGTATAGTATGTAGAGTTCATTAGTTTCTTAAATTTGCGTATGCTTGAGTAATTAAAGTAAGAATTTTGGTTGGATAGTAGAGTACGTCCTTGATCTTTTTTTATCTTTATTAGATAATTCAACAGTGTTACAGGTTTTAATTTAAATTTATAAGTTTTTTTTTTTATAACTAAGACCAAATGATAATTACACTTATACTTAAAATTTAAACAAGAAGAAGAAAATACGTAACATCTAGAATAAATTGAAGAGTGTGTGTGTGTGTGTGTGTGCGTGCGTGCGTGTGTGCGTGTGTGCGCGCGTTTGTGTGTGTGTGTGTGTGTGTGTGTGTGTGTGTGTGTGTGTGTGACATTGACATATATTGAACAAGTCAATCTCACTCTTGTACATATTTTTCACATGCTTAATCATAAACTAGCCGATGGCAGAGTTAATAATGCAGGCAGCTTCGTTTCATCGTCCTCTATCACCCAATCAAATAATTAATTCACTTAAAAAGACAAACGCGGAAATCCATGACATGCATTAAAAACTAAACTACTTTGCTTTAATCCGCGAATGAATACGAGAGAAAATCGGTGTAATGCTGCAACCCGAAAGCTACCAGAGGATGATATTATATATAAATATTATTATCATTCTAACTATTAGCATTTGAAGAGAAACAAATTAGGTATATGGATGAAGTAATACAAAAAGTATAATGACTATTTTAAGCAATTCGTCGCTTTACATATAAAATTATATATTATGAATACAGTATGCATAGAATGATTTTTTAAGTGTTTGGTTTTCCAGCGTTCTGCTTTTAAACGATCACGTACCAAAGTCAAAGTTCTTGAGTTTGCATAACTATTTCATCGTGGAAAGACTTATAAGCGACACACACGCCATACATCAAACGATGGGCCTAATAGGCAATGAATTTGGTAACTCATCTCTCATTTAGGACCCGTGAATTGGTCGCCGACTTGACGATATTACGACTTATTTTGAAAATAAAACCACACGCACACCAGCGCCAAACGATTTACGCACACATGTATTGGATGACGTCATAGCGTAATCGTGAAAACCGTATATTACATTAGTTGTCAAATTTTATTTTTCTGTGAACAGAACCAATATATGTCAAATTTTGACCAGCAGACGATCTCTAGTAGATATTATCTATAACCTTTTCCTATTTTCGAAAATAAAGTTCTGGAATTACTTTAAATACTTTCACAAAATAATAATTTTCTTTAAAATAAGACTAACCAAGGAATCCTATAGGAGATTCTTATAAATTTGGATACTTAAATAATAAAATAATTAAATAAATATTTCGATGTGAAACATTATTGTTCTAAAATAACGTTCACTTCCAAATGAAGAAAACTTAGAAATAATTGATAGGATCACGCGTCATTTTCAGGAAATCCGTGACACGCAGGAAAATAAAATTTATATACGAAAAATTTATTAAATACTGTTCTGATATGCACGTAAAAAGTTACAAGAATAACCTTTGAGAAAAAAATCAAATTAATCTTAAATATTATAATATTTAGATTTCAAAGCAAATATTATATGGAATTTTAAAATAAATAGAAAATAAACCTTTTCTGAATCTTTTCAAGTTATTTGTGACACGGAGGAAAAAAAGAGATTCGTTTAGATATGTTTATCTATACTAATATATAAAGCTGAAGAGTTTTTTTGTATGTTTACTTAACGCTCTAATCTTAGGAACTACTGGCCCCATTTGAAAAATTATTTCAGTATTAGATAGCCCATTCAAATTTCTGAAAATTACTGAAAAGCAGAAGCATAGTACTCTTTGGCTATAAATTTTATCAGCTTAATAATTGTTGATGTTGAATAATATTAAAGATTTGTGTTGACTTTCTTAACTCACTTTTCTAATCTAACAGCATATCCAACTGAATTTCCCAAATGTTCATTTCTTTCTTTGGAAACTCTCACAGCCAAAGATGATGCAGCTATTCTTCTTGGTTGTGTGACTAGTATCTTTACATTAGCACCTTTATTGGAGATAATGGCATTGTCTAAAAGTATTTGCGGTACCTGTAAATAACCAATTATGATCTTAATATAAAAGATAACATATAAGAAAAGATTTTAAGATAATGCTTTTGATTTGGCTTGATAAAAGCTTTTTTTTTTCCTATCCTTCAAGTTGAATCAAACTGCATACGGGGTGCAAATTTGATTAAAATCGGTTTAGTAGTTTAGGAGTCCATCGCGGACAAACGACGTTATGCGTAATTTATATATATTAAGATAAGATGAAATATCATGTGATATTGATTGCATGCTATCCCATTCGATAAAAAGTTATAAAAAAAATACAAGTTGCGTACCTTTGTGATTTCTAAGTAACTATGTGTATGTTTAAGTCCATGTTTTTAAACGTTACCTGTAACTTAACTATAGTTTCTATAAATTATTTTGAAATAAAAAAAACCGCCTTCAAAAACAAGAAGGCGAGGAACTAAAAAACATAAAATAAATACTACTTTCATACAATTTAGTAGAGACTTACTCATGTGCTGATTGAATTATGACTAATCCAATATTTTCTTCTGGCCAGTTATTTGATATAATCTAAATGTTGTTTTTATTATTAATAAAAAAAAAAGTCATTATAAATACTTTGGGAATTCTTAATATTGTGTAATACACTATCACTTCAAAGTGTGTTAGTAGTGTTGAGAATAACTCAGCGTGGTCAATGGTTGATCCAAACACCTTACGGATTCTAGTCTTTCACTTCTACTGATAAGCTATTGCGGGTTTTTCGTCGTTCGTTGAAAACTATTTTCCAGAATTTACAATATGACGTATTTCAATAAATATTGGTTTTAATGTATGACTTTAAATGTAATTTCAGTTGTTTTTAAATTCTTTAATGAATGTAATTTTGTAATATTTGCATACCGAAAAGTTTCTCCAATTCATGGCGGTAATCTTTTTTCCGATACTTTCGTTACTTATTCGAAAGTCACGAAGGAGTTATCGCTTTATATTGCAGACTAGCTGTTGCCCACGTAATTGCTTGCGTTGCCTTAACTTTCTGTAAGAAGCTTACTTATCAACGCTTTATTAATATTGCACGGCCCATATGTTAAAGCATTAGAGAGTGCTTTATTTATTTATGTAATAATACGTGAAGCTAAAACTTTAGGTACCATTTTAAGAAAAATGCGCGGACCGAGGAGTATGAAGTTAGGCACAATTGTACGTTATATAGAGGAAGGTGTGCGAATGTATGCTAATATTTTATTAAAATATGCAATATAAATATATTAATTTATTAAAATAAACTCACGCACACATTGAAATTAGATTGTCCATCAAATTTCTGGCGAAAAAAATACTTATATTTAAAAATATACCCTTTGCGAAAATATAAACGAATTTGAGTTTACCTTCTTTAAATTATGTACAATACTAAATGATGAAAAAGATGTTGATTTTCAGTTCATTTAATACGAAATTAGATTCCGCTTCGACACGAATCAGACGCTTAACATTTTCCCAAATTGTTTGTTTTGGAAAAAGGTTACTGACGTCTGGGGTCGTTAAATCAAATTCAGTTGAATGCTTCAAGATTAGACACGACAGGCATTCTCTCATCAGGGGACAGACGAGATGTTTTGTAAAATTGATTAAAATTTAATTTATTAACGTAGAAATTTAGATCGTGTATTTTATATTCTCTTAAACTTGCTGAATGTCGACCAGCTGGAGATATCTAGTAAAAAATAGCCCTTTAAAATAAGTTATTTCACTTAGAGTTGGTTTTTATTTGAACTTTAGCAATGTCGGTTTCCTTCCAAGACATTGCAGGAAGTAATATTTGCTAACTTCGTTTATTTTCTCTGCAGCAGGACTATTTGCTTTCTTTAAGTAAATAGAAATTCATTTAAACTTGTTTACTTCTCTACAGAAGATAAATCCATATCTGTTATATAAAGAGAAGCTCTCTTTTTATATAACAGATATAGATTAAACACATAAATAAAATTGGAGTGTCTGTAACGTGCATTCGCAATTTTAACAAAATTGGTGAAGCGATTTTTGAGAAATCGACGAAATTAAAAAAAAATGTACACATTTTCGTCTACGTAAAATTAGGTGTAATATTTTAGCGTGATGATATATAGTATGGATTTTAGAAATCGGTTCCAAATTTTAAGTGTTTCGGTCTTAAGCGAAACTTATACAAAATATTTAAATTTTATATAATTTCTTTTTTGTGTTACAAAAAAAAGTATTATATAAAATTGTTACAAAACAGTGTTACAAAAGTCAGTTACAATATATTTTTTAACTTGTAAGTTAAGAAATATATTGTAAGTTAAGAAATAACTTGGAAGTTAAGAAATATATATAACAGTTACAATATATTTCTTAACCCGCAACTTCGTCCGCGTAAAATTAGATGAAAATATAGCTTGATGATACATACATATAGCCTATAGCTTTCCACGATAAACGGAATTTCTTTTAAACCTCGCTTTCTTAATCCTTCAGCCAAGTCTTCTGAATCCTTAATGCTGTTAGTATATATTATACCACTTTCTCCTTTATATCTGTACTTTATAAGCTTCTCTAATATTGATAAGCACTCTTCTTGTGATGAAGGTTTTTCTAAAATCTTATAATACAAATTGGGTCTGTTAAAAGTGGACTTAATTACTAAACAACCTGAGATGTTGAGTATTTTTTGCACATCAGTTAAAACATTGGCTGTAGCAGTTGCAGTTAAACCCAAAATAGGGACATTAGGAAACATATTGGATAAAATTCCCAGATATTTATAATCAGGTCTGAAGTCGTGACCCCATTGGGAACAACAATGAACTTCATCAATAGCAATCCTCTGTAACCTACCATCAGAGTAACATTTTTGTAAATTAGCCATAAACCTCTTGCTCTTTGCAAGTCTTTCAGGCGTTACATACAATAATTTGATACTCGTGTTTTTGTCTTTTAATGAATTTAACGCAGCTGCTGTTTCTTCTTTAGTACTGGTACTGGTCATAAGCATTGCTGAAATGTTCTTGTTAGTCAAAGACCTTACTTGGTCTTCCATTAACGAGACGAGAGGCGATATAACAACAGTTATACCTGGTTTAACTAAGGCTGGTAGTTGGTAGCATAAACTTTTACCAGCACCTGTGGGCATAACGACTAATGCGTGCTGTCCGGATAAAGTAGAATTAATCGCACTTAATTGCTTCGGTCGGAAAGAATCTATCTTAAATAAATCCCCGAGGATTCTTCTAACATCGTCGGACCAGTCATAAGTGTTTCCTGCCCAATCAACACTAGCTAATGATTCTGACTTTAACTTGTTTATAGACTTTTTCAATGAAGATTTTTTTTCGTGTAATTGCCGTTGTAAATTTTTCCACTTTGCTAATTCTTTGTCTACTTTTATAAGTTCCTTATCAACACATTTTAGTTCTTCTTCTAAATCCTCTATAGTCTTCATAGCGTTAATTTTTAAATATTTAATCACATTGTGCGCGAAATCTCGAATCTGACATTATTTTATCCGTAGACAATAAAGCTATAGACACACAATAACACAAGTATTTTTATATTCTGATTATTATTTATCTGTGGT
>JANCMC010029350.1:0-28170 GCA_024363005.1 Charaxes varanes | reverse complement strand
TTTATCCGTAGACAATAAAGCTATAGACACACAATAACACAAGTATTTTTATATTCTGATTATTATTTATCTGTGGTGAGCAAAAATAATTATATTATTAAGTTTGTGACTAAAAAGACTTCGACTTTAGATACTCTTGGAATGATAAACACTTCAACACTTGTAGTATTTGTAAATAATTTTGTTTCTTTTACAACTTTTTATAGCTTAGTGACTGTTATTTTGTTCTCTAAAAAGCCACTTAAGGCAATTTCTTCTACAAAAATATTTAATGTTATACATATCATTATGTAGTCGGTAACAAAAAGAAGTGTTATATCAATAACACTTCTTATATATAACGATATTAAAGTCTAAAGATATTTAACTATTACAAGTTTTGTTTACACCATTTACATGATAAAAATATTGCTTGTGTAGGTACTTTAGTGATATTGAACACAAATAGCTTTGTGACCCTTATTATGATAAGTAGTAACACGGAAACAATTCATTAGAGTCAATTTCTTTTATCGCTGTGAACGACTTCGAGTTTCGGACGAGTCACTTTGTACTATCGTAACTATGTGGATTAATTTCATCGTTCTTATTGGATTGTATGTTTTTAAATTATAAGTTAAGAGATTATGAATAAATTAAGTATGTTTTTATTTAATAATATATAATTTTTGTTTAGGCTTTGCCCGATAATTGTTGCGGAAAATGTAGCGGTTCTGATCCTTGCTCGCGGTGGTTCAAAGGGAGTGCGTTTAAAGAATCTCCGAATTGTAGGTGGTATAAGTTTGCTCGCTCGATCTATTTTAAACGCTAGATACGCTGGTTTCGACGATATCACGGTTTCGACTGATCACCCGTTAATAGCATTCGAAACTTTAAAATGTAAGTAACTTTTTTTCATGTGATATTTTATCGTGTATTAAAGAAACACATATGTATAAAATACATTGTTATTAGAAATAATATAAATAGATAAGCGGTTTAAATAGTGTTTTTCTTTTGTGTATAATTTATATGTAATATAATAAATGTCCATTATATGTTCTAGATAAAGCAAAGTTGTATAAACGCAGTCAAGTAACCTCGACAGATTGGGCACCGTCAATTTGGGGAGTGCAAGAATTTCTAGAAAAAAGAACGCAAGTTGATATCATTATTCTTCTTCAAGCTACTTCTCCAATATTGAAAGCTAAACATTTGCATTCTTCCATTGAGAAATTACGTGGGCCAATACCATTTGATTGTATTTTCTCAGTTACAAGGTATTTTCTATCTACCTTAGATAATTGATCATTAAATGTATCCTTGACATTGTGCTTTACTTAAAAAAAACTAACTTAATACTTTTTTGTCACAGAAGTTACAAACTTCGATGGAATTCAGAAAACTCAATTATTTTTCCTCTTAACTTTAAATATGATCATAGACCACGAAGACAAGATTGGCACGGTGAATTTTTAGAAACGGGAGCATTTTATATATCACGAAGAAATCTTATACAAAAAGGATATTTACAAAACGACAAGTAACGCATTTTAATATATTATTTTTAGTTTCAAGCTGGACAACGTACTAAATATTTAGGGCTACTTTTTTCTAACGAATTCGTATCCAAAGTGCACACGGCCTTATTGTAAAGAATAATATATCGATAGAGCAGATTAAGCTAGGTTTATGCCAGAGTCAGAGTGCTTGTACATTTTTGTCCTTGAAGTCCACAAAGATCTAAAAAACTTTGTGAAGTTAAGAAAGTGCCCAGCCACACTACATGATTATGGCAATGATCATTCAAATGAAGCTACGTATGGCTCCGGCATTAGACGAACACAGTAACACTGGAGTCAGTCCTCAAGCAAACCAGTTTTGGCCTGGCCTGTGTTGTTTAGAAGAGGCTAACTAAATTCAATTAAATCCTGATTTATTCTTGTGGTGAGCACACCTCTTGTGACTCAAAAAAATAATTCGGTACAAATGCGGCGATTGTTGAAGAATAAGTGTTTAAAGTACATTTCTGCAATATTAAGAGAGGAGTTAGTCAATATAATAGACGACGTAGTCCACGGAACGAATTTCTACACAGTTATAACACTGCAGCGTTTGCAGTGTATAATGGAACATAGCCAATGTCAAATAAACGTCAAAAGTTTTTACTTTTAGATGCGTCTTTATTTCCGGTTTCCGGACGTGGCAAAACTTTCCCTATTCACAAAAATAAAACCGGTTCATGACATAATGGAAAAATCCTGAAATAATATGTTTACATATTAAGTAAAAATGTGTTTACAGTGAATTATGAAAGATAATTGGGTCAGAGAAACAGGCCGTATAGTGAACTCGGCTTAGGCACTTGTTATAAAAGCTAAAGGAGTAACTTGAATATCAATATGATGATGTCCATAACACACAACCTTCCCCTTCTAACCTAGTCTGCTGACGTCACCATACACCTCTATGAAACCTTTTTCCTTTACCACGTGCGGGTCTTGTAATATCAGGAAAGTGGGTCAGAGAAACAGGCCGTATAGTGAACTCGGCTTAGGCACTTGTTATAAAAGCTAAAGGAGTAACTTGAATATCAATATGATGATGTCCATAACACACAACCTTCCCCTTCTAACCTAGTCTGCTGACGTCACCATACACCTCTATGAAACCTTTTTCCTTTACCACGTGCGGGTCTTGTAATATCAGGAAAAACCAATGACTGAAGTTGTGTTTTTGGATGGGGTACGTTTAAAGTTTGAAATTGATAGCGGATCTGCAGTTACCGTTATTTCAGAAAATACGTATACTAAATACTTTAGTCATAAATTGTTATCACCTGCAAAGAAACGTTTATTATCTTATACTGGTGATAACATTCAATGTATTGGGTTGGTAAAATTAGATATAACTTATTTGAATATTACACATAGTTTTAACGTGTATGTTATAAGAGGTGGGGGACCTCCTTTACTAGGCAGAGATTTTATAGCTTTATTTAATTTAGAGATGTTACCTATAAAATTTCACGAATTAAGTGAAAAAATAGAAAGTAAATTAGAAAAAGAATTTCCTACTGTTTTCTCTGATACACTAGGAACATTTTGACATTATTATTACTCAACTTATTAAACAGTGAGCCTGATCTGAGTATGAAAGAGTTCTTTCGGAATTTGGTGTGCGCTAATTGAGTGGCTAATATTGTATGTGATCGAGGATGAGCATTAATGGGTACCTTAATTCGCAATTTTTGAAGGAGCGTGGAACAGTCGACCGAGCTGTTAGCGATGTTTACCAGATAAGTAACGTCACTGATACTTCTTCTTGTGCACAAAGGCAGTAAGTGTAACTGAGCACATAAAGCTTCGTAACTCAAAGTTGGATTCAGGTTAAATTTAAATTTAAGGAAACGAATAAATTTCTTTTGGATTTTTTCAATGCGTTTTACGTAGGTGTCATATTGAGGATTCCAAACTTGAGACGCGTATTCGAGGATATCTGATATTGAGGATTACTTAAGGAAGTGTGCTTGTCAGGGAGTGAGTTTAAATGAGAAAACTGACATATTGTTGTTAGCGTATGCAGATGATATAGTCATTTTTGGAGATAGGCCTATTGACCTGCAGAAAAAGTTAAATAGCTTAAATAGTTACTGTAAAGAAAATGAACTTGATGTGAATGTTAACAAAACAAAGATATTAATATTTCATCGTAGCCCCAAGCACAAACAGCACCCCTCATTCTACTATGCTGACAAAAATATTGAAATAGTAAAGCAATTTGTTTATCTAAGTATCACCTTTTCTAGCAGTGGCAGTTTTATTCACACATTAAAATCGCAAACCAGGAAAGCTCGTAATGGAATAGCAGTAGTCAAAAATATCCTAGTTTCCTCCATGCTTGAACGATTCTGAAGGGAGTCCATCAATTCCTGGCGCTCTGTTGTGTTTTAGCTTATTGAGAGCATCGGTCACTTCGTCTTCATCTGGTGGTTCTGAGTCATCAATTTGGGATTCCAGGATTTGGGGCTCTACCTGCCTTTCTACACTTGGATCATTCAGAAGCCTCTCGAAAAATCTTCTCCATTCGGCTAGGCAAGCCCGTTCTTCAGATAGGAGAGCTCCCTTCTCATCCACACACATCGAAGGAATTTGCTTGAATGGTTTTCGGGTTATATTAACATTTGTGTAGAACTTCCTGGTGTCCCCAATGGTCCTAGACTCCTCTAACTCCTTTAACTGTCTATTCTTATTTTCCCTTTTCTTCCTACGATGTAAGCAATTAAAAAATCTTTTGTTTATGTACCTACTATGTACTTGTTTATAACTAGTATAACATCAGTTTTTGGCGAAATAAGCATTTTTGTGTTTTTCTTATCATAATATAAAACTTAATTGTAAGAACAAAAAATACATATTTTTTTTTAATTAATAGTTATTATACAAATATCTTCGAAAAAGTAAGTCCGCTGTTTTCGATTTTTTAAAGATTTAAAGCGTATTGAAGTACAAATATCCATACAAAAATTAAGACAGATCAGAGGCTTTTCGGAAATACTTACATCCCATTCTTCTAAGTACATATACAAATTAGTATAAATTAGTAAGATTACAGAACATCACTTAGAATTTAATGAGACAGTAACAATTAGTGATTTGAGTATTGATAACTGTTTACTGATTTTTGTGCTATGTTTAATTAAATTGTACTCGTTTTCATAAGAAAGTACAAAATATTATGTTTTCTTTCTAGATTTTAAAAAGTGAAAAACAAAGTGAAAAATGTGGCAGAAGTTTGTGTGCAGGGGAAAAAGGAGGTAATATAAAGTATATGTAGCTTCAAAGGCTGCAGGGATGAACTGATTTATTAAAAATTTGTAACAAAAACTACGGTTATGTACATGATGACGTAAAACTTTAATTTTTAACAGATTCAACTAAACATATAATAAAACAGTGTTATTGTGATAAGATCAACAAATGTTCGCCAAAAAACGGAGCTATGCCCTTTTATTTTAAGATATTCAATTCCAACAACCAGTTTTTTTGATAGTGTGAAAGTGTATGTTGGTTTTGAAACATTTTTTTTAGAGACCAATAGCACCTGTTGCCGCTTTGGATCCTCGCTTTGATCTCTTCTTCTATTTTATTAGTTTGGATCCCAATTGTGCCAAGATACTTAAACTTCTCTACGCCATCAAAGTTGTAACCCCCAATTACCAATGATCTACTAAACCAATACAGCTTGGATTAAAGAAACAAAGAAGGATATTGAAAGGTTAAAAATTTCGGAAGACCAACTGACAGATAGAAATTGCTTAAAGAACATAATGAATAAATTGGAAGAGGTTCAAGCCGCAGGAAGACCTAAGAAGATTAGAAGAGGACAGAAGTAAAGCGAAAGCAGGCCAGTGAGTGTATGAAGGATTACTGGACACAGAGGAAAGTCTACACCATACTTTAAATTCCTGTATCCTGTAAGACAAATTATTTGTGTGAAAAATGTGATACGTTTTAAATAAAAAAATAAATACATTAACAGCACAAATACACATACAGGTACATTAACTGAACACTAGATGGCAGAATCAGAAGTGATCAAATTTAAAGCTACACTAAGCAACTTTTGAGGCAAAAAACCCCTTGCTATTAGTGCTTATTTGATCATTTAGTGACCCAGCAGCACTGGGTGGTTAGCATAGTGTCTTTACTTTCCATTACAGTGGCCTTTATGATGCTCCAGGATCAATTGTCTTCTCTGGTGATGTACCCTCTCCAGGAAAACATTAACCAGAAGCCTTAGACATCAAATCATAGAGACTATAATGTAGGAAAGTAAAGGTGCCATCTCGGGAGATGTCTATAAGCAGCGCAGAAGAGAAGAAAAGCGCGTTCACCGACGCTAGAGAATCTGGGAAAATAAACAGCTGGAAGAAATAGAATAATTAAGAAGCGCTAATGAGTGCCGAAAATTCTACCTAAAGGTGAACAGTGGTCGAAAACCGTTCAAGACCCGAATCTCAGGCTGTAAGGACTCGGATGGCTCTCTATTGAACGAGAAGACTAAGGTGATGCAAAGATGGAACGATCATTTCAACCACCTGCTTAATGGAAATCTGTCGCAACAAACTCCAAAGGAAGTACCTGACCTAGGACGAACTCCTGAAGATGAACTCGAGCCCCCAGATGATGAGGAATTATGCGAAGCCATCAATAAATTAAAAAACAACAAGGCGCCAGACACATTTTTTGATTATGATCAATAAGTGGGTAAACTGAAAAAGTTTAGTAACAAGTTAAATTTAATGTGGTGATGATAAAATTTGCTTCTCGGAAAATGATACATTAAAATAGGTAAGTTTTAATTAAATGAAAAAAAAATCAGATTGGAGTTCCATTTAATATAAAATTTAACCTCCAGAGGCCTAATATTATTGCTTGGAATCTGGAGAATAGCGTTACTTCATACTTTTACGTTTTAAAGTAAGATTTATCTTGATTCCGCAATCACGCAAATGAGGTGAGTAAGGAAAGAATTATTTTATAACATTATACATAAGGGTTACAGGATTCTATAGTAGAATTCCGAGCATAGCGAGGGATTCTTGAGTAGAAGCCTGAATGTAGCGAGGAATTCAAAATAAGCCATCTGAGAACAAAATGTTTTGGTCCCGAGTGACACACATTATTTTTCACCACAGCTGTAAAAATAAATATACGAGTACCTACACACCTTCTGACATCGGATTGGAAGTTAAAATAAAACAAATAATTATGAAAAAAAAAATTAAAAATTAATTTATACTGCGACAGTTTGTAAAAGAAGTATTTATAGTATTAGAAGGGACAGAGATAATATTATTTTTGATAGTTTGGGTGTTGAGAATTCAATGCTAGTGATACAAACTTTTTAGGTTCAACCTTCAAGCGAGTGACTCCAACTTAGCAAATCTGTCAGAAGCATAAGATCGGACCATCTAGAAGGGAGAAAAAGAAAAATCCCATGGAAAAAAAAATCGTACTCCCAATGCCAATTAAACTTTTTCGAACGGGTGTAATGAAAATTACGTTTTCAGCTTAATAATGGATACGCCGGATTTCGCAAACTCGTCAACGGCGTCAATAGTAGATTCCAGTACGGAAGAGAAACAAAAGAAACGCTCCTTTTTCAAGAAAAACGGCTTCATGATCAGTGATTCCAGTTGCGACGCTGACGTTTCTGCTGTTGATTGTGATCGGTAAGATTTCCATTTTGTTTTTAACCTGCGTTAAAAAAGAGGCCTTATAAGTTTCGCTTGTGTGCATGTTTTGTGACTGTGTGTTTGACTGTGGCATCGTCTACGTCTAGTAGAGAATAGGACCGATTTTGGTGCATTTTTTTTTTGTTTAAAAGCTGCCGTGATCGAAATTGTTCTTAGCTACAATTTCTTTTTTCAAGTTTATTAAGCACTTTTTGCACGCCTTATAATGCGTTGTGGATGTACTGTACTCTCACGAAAAACAATTTCCGCTGGACATGCCACCTAGCGGAACATTACCGTACTATTAAGTATTGAGCTTCTTCTAAGAGATGGCGCATAATGCTAATGGCGACCTGCATAGTTGATAGCTCGCAATACTTATAAAATATGGGGCATATACTTCGGACTTTCCAAACTATTGTTAGCTGCGGTAGCAATCTACGGGATCCTCTTGGATTTGTTATTATACTAAACTTTTTTGTTCCAACAGACCCAACAGTAGCCTAGGAGGATCTGATTGTATCACACCCACTATTAACATGAATTTTATGCACAATTATCTGTGCATATCAAAGGATTAGGGTGATTTTTTAGTTCACAAAATCGATTTTAAGAGTAAAACACGCCCCAGACGCTTCGAGCTATGGAGCGCGCAATTAATGTTGCTAAAAGAGCATTAGTTGGCGGTCAGGACAACGTCTGCCGGGTCCGCTAGTACGGTATATAATAATAATACTTACGTTGTGATGAGGACTGGACTCGTAACTGTTCTATACCCTATTCATTTAGTCTTTAGACAAAAGGTAAACAAATATACCAGTGCTTCCCAATGCTTAATTTAGGTTTTTCACTCATTTTGACTATTTGTTAAGAGTAATACAAAACTCAAAATACACAAAAAAAATCTTAAACAACAAATTCAACCACAAAATAACAATATATAACAATAATACTAAAGAACGTGCACACTCGTATTGATAATTTAACAAAGAATACAAAGTTTTAAGTACCTTAGCAAATTAAGGTTCTTTTTAGGCACTATTTTTATTAGTTTATTAAAATTCAAATTATTGTATTTAATAACTGCATTTTCATTTATTGGAATCGTTGGAATATTTGTAAATTTTATAATTTTTCCGGTTCATTAATATCTTGACTATGATGTCACATAAAATAACCTTTTTTATTGTTTATTTACCTTTTGTCTCAATACGAAATGAATAGGGTATAGAATCGTGCATCTTCAGTCACAAAAGCGGCAGTTCTGCAATAAGAATGATAGATTAGATATTATTGTAGTTAAAAGCCGAGAATTTCAATGATACATTGTATGCGCCGGCTAAACCTTACGCTAAACCTTAATAACAAAATAATTATTGTACATATGTGCGATTATTAAATAGAATATGTTATTTTATTTAATAATCGTACTTCTATAATTGGGAAATGCTTAGATATTTATTAATACCTGGATATCTGACACACTGAGTAAGTTGAATACCTGTATAAGTGAAACAAATTTGCAAGTTTGCAGGCAAATTATATATAACTTAACCAGATTTCACTGTAGTATACAGATCAAATTGCCCTTTTACAGCATATCATTAAAGTTAATATCTTAAAAGATATGAGAGATTTAGAACGCTGGGGCAGAAAAGGCTGGATAAGACAACGCGGGCGAGACATACTTTAAGCACTGAATGTTGTTTTTATGCAACGAATTTGTGATCCGTCTCCAACACGCGAGCAAAACCGCTATCCAATTTAGTAAATAATATTGTTAAATGAGAATAAATAAACATACAAACACTGACAATAAAATAGCTTTGTCACATTAAAAATGTTTTCATTGTACATTGTATAAATAAAAAGTGCACAGGAAAAGGTAATTATTCCAAAGGTCAAAACTGTTCAAGGTCTATTAACCAGTTTTAACTAGTTTCAAGCGGTTCGGCAAAAAAAGGAATGAATATGTTACCAAACCGGTTTTTTGTCAATATGTTTTCCAAAATAGTCTGTTCTTTCGTGTAATAGGTTATTTTAAAGTATTTCTTTTTGATTGTTGGATGTTTAATTCTCATTTGAGCTAATATTGTCAATTTTCAAAACTCTTGGGAATCTCTCCAGTAAACTGTTGTTTTTTTTGCAAAAACAAGGTACTTATAACGAACTCGAACTAATGCATAGCCTGAGTTAGGTAGAACACATACACGACCAACACATGCGAACGGGCAAGGTAATGAAGTGAAGAATTAGCATTAGCAATCACGTTATATCACTAAAATAAATGTCATCTATGGATTTTTTTTAGTTATTATGGCGTTACATAAATATAATTTAAAATGTCACAACCTCGGAGCATCAATATACTTGATATCTTATATTCACAATCTAATAGGAACGTGTGTCTATAATACGGGTTATTATCTAGACCACAAAAATAATAAATGAAAAGCAGTCGCGTTCTAGCACTAGTAGATTTTGCAGGGCTATACTAATGTACAAAGCTGAAGAGTGTGTTTGTTTGAACGGAAACGATTGCGGCGGCACACGCGACGTTAGCGGATAGGGAAGCAAATGCCATTGAGCGAATGAAGTTGAAGTCGAGTAACACTCAAGATTTAAGGGGTGAGATTTCTGATCTAGAGAAGTTTAATGGAGAGGTAGGTGAATTAAATCACTTTCTTTAAGGAGGAGATGGAATCATGACCTATATACATTCTTATACTATATACAGTCTTAAAGTATTAGTTGAACAGTAAGCATCATTTGTGTGAGCTCCAGCCTTATATCAGTTTTTCAAGTGTTAGTGTTACGTATCCACATCAAATTATCACAGATTTAAGGTTTCAATAAAAGGTACTGTAATTCATTGTCTTATTACTTTATTCACACCAGAATAGAAATAATTTAAAATTAGAAAATTTTTAACGAAGCGACGCACTTCTCTCTGTTCCCGCCGATTTGACGGAAAACCCTTGGCCGAAGACTCTAGAATTTCCATGGCTTCTGTTTAACTTTCTAACGAGCCTCAGTTAAGTGGTCGAGTCCAAATAACTTATCAAGCAGTTTTGCTGACCTTTTAACTCGGCGCGGTAGCGATCTTCAACTTCTGCGTTAGGTATATCTTCGGGTCTGAAGAGTGCTTACTATGTACAAAATTTTAGAACTTAAAAACTTCAAATTTAATAAAGTTTTGCATTTATAATTATAAATACACATATTAAACTTAAACGATAAACCAAGAATTTCCAACAAAACACATAAATACTTCTTAGATTTTTATTTTATTAGTGAAGGAAATGATGATAGATAACAAAAGAATATCGCTCGACTCTACCTCCGCTTACAATATAAACATTTTAAATCTCAAAAGCTGCAAATGTAAAAATTTTTACAAAATTTACAATATTGCCGAAACTAATGACCGGAAGCCTACATAACCATACATCATTGCAAAGATATTTTAGGTGGTTACCAAAACAATTACTAAAAAATATAGCAAACTATTTAATATAAAAAAGTAGAAGCTGGCTGCGCAAATTTGTAACACCCTGTATATTTGTAAATAATTTTAAAAAATGCGTAGTATAAAACTATATACGTACAGGAAATCTCACTTTCCTATCTCTAGTAGTTTTCATGCTAAATTCCGCCGGCACACTGATGGAGCACCCGGTATATATATATATATATAAGTATTGGAAAGTGGTCCGGAAATCCCGCTGGTACGGCAGGTGTCGGAGGAGAGTGCGGGTTCCACGGGCCGTCCTTCGGAATTACCTGAGTCTGACGACATAATTAATAACAAGAAACGTCAACTTGTTATTCGCTCAAAACAGGATCCTGGGATCGAGACGCGGACAAGCGAGTATGAGGGCCTATCCATAGTTATTGTGCGTATTCCGGCATCGGCGGACGAGAGTGAGTTGGAGCGAATTTTCGCGGAATTTAGCGTGCCCGGTCACACATGTCACGTGTACGTGGGCAATCGCGTGATCGCGGAAAAGTTAAAAAGACTCTGGAGACAGGAACGAATAGGGGTTGGTTACTCCGTTGTTCGGTGCTTGAAGCAGGTGGAAACAATCGTAGATCTTTATGATGAGTATACTCTGGCAAATCATCATGAATAGATTGACGCTACCAAAGATCCAGATTTACTTTGAAAATCAGTCATCAATTCGCGCAACATTTAGACGACTTAGTGATTTTTATGGCGCACAATTGTTCGTCTGAGAAAGCCATCCTTCGAACTGTGGATGGATTTCGTACCACATACTTTCTAAATGATGCAGTAACACCAACACGTCGAAGGAATGTGCGTACTGAGGAGAATATCGCCGCTGTAAGCGAAAGTGTGGAAGAAGATCCAAATTTATCGATTCGCCAGCGGTTGTAGGAATTGGGGCTCTGCCCCTCCACTACGCGGAACATTTTGCGGAAAGACTTTGGCCTATACCCGTTTAAAATCCAGCTGGTGCAGGAATGGTTGTCAGTTGGGTTTGAAATTGGTTCTGATGTTGAGATAGGTGTCAAATCACTTTGTAAAAATTTTCTAACAATTCTGCAGGTATTGAGAATGACAGCTTTTTGAAGTTGAATGTATGTAAGTTTAGGGAGGTCTAAAAGAGTCAAAGATTGAGACATCTGTTTGGGAATTACTCCTGTAGTAGATAATACAATGGGGATAATGGATACTTTTTCTAATCGCCACATTCTGGTTATTTCGTCTCTTAAATCAATGTACTTAGCTAACTTTTCTGCTATTGTAGTTTGTAAATTATGAGTGTTAGGTATTGCTATGTCAATGATGAATGCTGTTTTATGTATTTTGTCAATAAGCGTTATATCTGGTCTATTGAAGTGGACTGTCTTATCAAAGTCAATATCCTTAAACGCAAAGCTCAGGCATTACTGCTCTGTCATCCGACCAGAAGCATTGTATGCATCAGAATGCCTTACTATGAACAAAAGAGGCCTTATGGAAAAACTGGAGATCAAAGAAAGAAAAATTTTGAGGAAAATCTTCGGTCCGCTTAAGGACAAAGGTGAATATAGACGACGTCACAACCATGAACTCTATTCTAAAATTCAAAAGATCACTGACATCATGAGGAAAAGAAGAATCACTTTCTATAGTCACATAGCGAGAATGAATACAACACGATTGACGAACAGGATCTTCACTTACTTTAAGGATAAGAAGATCAAGGGAGCCTGGTTCACCGAGGTAGAAAAAGACCTGTTGGAGATCGGGATTACTTTCGAAGAATCCTCGGCATCCACGGTCAGTCCTCGTCATTTTACTGATTCCATATATGTTCAGGCGGTGGGCGTGCAGCAGGTGCAGCACGTGCAGCAAGTGCAGCAGGAGCAGCTGCACGTGGCCACCTCCTCGTGCCAGACCATGCTGCCCAACATCCTGCAGGTGATGGACTAGACCTTCGGCCGAGTGTTATTCCGGCTAAATACCAGGGCCCGCTTCAATTGCGGAGGACGTGGCTGTGGGCGAGTCAAGGTGACGGACTGCCGCCTGGCGTCGTCCCCGAAACCCCACAGTCTCACGACTAAATATCACTCGGTGACATCAATCGGGACCCGCTGCTTTAGACGCTTTAGGAAACACCGAGATCAGATGAAAATCAATGTTACAATGGGTCACCCATCTTAACTCGCCCCACAACCAACTCCTCTGTAATCTAAGCAGACCCTGGTACAACACCGGGATAACACTAGGAAGAAGAAGGATAATCACACATAATGGTAGTGAACAAGTTGCTTCATCTGAGTGGCTTTTGCGACGGTCATGGACAACTCGCGACTGCCTTTTCTTTCGTCCATGGGTGACGGCAATTATTTAAAATAAGCAGAACCTCCTGTCCCTTTCCTAATTATTTGACTGACCCGTTGTCGCAGAGGTCAGTGACCCTATCAACCACACCGGGTGACGTGGTTTCAATATCCGCCTCGAGTCTGGGTGTATTATATATATATATATATATGCATGTATTTATATATATTTTTACAAAAAAATACATTTGTGTATAACAGGCGTATTATTTCAAACAAATTTATTACATAAAACGGTATGCATCTAAATATTGTAACTACACGAATTTGCACATGACATGGCTTAAGTTTGTACAAGCAACGAGGTTTTTTTTTTTATTACAAGGGGCAAATGAGCTGACGATTCATCGCCTTAGTGACTAACGATGCCCATGGATATTTGCACCAGTACGCTCGCAGTTGCGTTGCCGGCCTTTAAAGAGTGGTTTAGGCCATCGGGAACTCTCACAAAACGTACGAAACGCGACAACAATACCATCACTTGACGTGACAGCATTGCCTCTCGTTACAAAAAATGTGATCGTGAGGTTGTCTCACCAACAAGTTAAGCATGCGTTACGAAGTTTTACTTCAGCAAGTTAATAAAGGTAAGAAAGCCAAGCGTTGTACAAGGTATAAGGCCAGCTTTAATGTCAAAGCAATATGGATATGAAGACTTTATCGCTGAGTTGGTTATTCTGGGTACCCTGGTCTTAAGGGAAACCACCATCGAAGTATATAGACACTCAATCCCGTAAAACCATCCCCAAAAAAGCCAGACAAGGCCGTGGTGGTCCAATTAGTGTCTTAACCACAAAAGTCTAAATTATCCAATCGTTATGATTTCGGCACAAAAACCTTTGATCTCCATTAATTAATCTGGGAAATTGAAAAAAACCGAGGTATAAGAAAACTTTAGAGCGATAAAGAATTGGGGTAACTAATTAGTGGATTCTTAAAAGTACGTAATTAGTAAAACCGCCACTGAATCTTCCAGCCTTAACGAGTTTGTCGGTTCGACCAAGATATCCTTTGATCCTTTCATTTAGACGAAAGATTATTACCGAAAAGAAATGGAACCATATCTCGATAAAATAGGTTTCGCTCGCGATTTTTCTTCCGAGAATCTGGGAAATATGATGAAGTCCTTCCATGAAGTAATTGTAATATTTGCAACAGAAAAGTGAACTTTAAAGCTAATACCTACTTCAGATTCCTTGGAATAAATTATTTGTAAATAAAAAGAAAACCGCCATAATAAACACCAAGGCTAGAAAAGCAAAGCAAGCAAAATAATTAGTACTTTCATACGAAAAAAGCAAGAACTTAAAATAAAAAAATAATTGGTACTTTCATAATATAATTTAGTAGACACCTACTGATATGTGTTGAAGTTTGTATCAAGGTTAACTTAGACTTTTGTTGATTTCTTAAAAACCGCTCGACTTATAACGTTAAAATTTATATGGGACCACCTATAAAGTTTTGCCTACCAAAAAAAAGAATTAAAGAAAAACATACAGCCGAATTGAGAACCTCTTTTTTTGAAGTCAGTTAAATAGCAATTAATAATATTATTATACTAATTGTTGTTACCCGCCACTTCGTCCGGGTAAAATTAGCTAGATGATATATAGCGTATAGCCTACATTAATGGACTATCTAACACTGAAAGAAGTTTTGCAATCGGACTAGTAACTCCTGAGATTAGCGCCTTCAAATCAAACAAACCCTTCAGCTTTATTTCTTAATATATATAAATTACGCGTCACGTTGTTTGTCCGCGATGGACTCCTAAATTATTTAACTAATTTTAATTAAATTTGTACACCATCTACAGTTTAATCCAACTTGAAAGATAGAATAGCTTACATCCCAAATTATAGATGCAAATAAAAATGAGTCGCTGAAATGTATGCACGCACATAACTTCCGAACTACTGCACCAAATTGGATAATTTCTTTTCTGTTTTATTCGTTATTGTTAGGACAAGGTTTGTATAATAAAAAGGGAATGATAAAGCGAAAGCGAAAAGGAAACGGAACGGAACCGGCAACGGGTAATAATGTTATAGGATAATAGAATGCAGTAATTGGTAAGTAACCCAACGTTTGGGCAGGACAACGTCTGCCGGGTCTGCTAGTATTAGTGTTAATATAGATTTCGGTCCCGCACCTTGACCGCGTTGATATCAGTGACTATATCGAATTTCAATAGTTTTGGTTTTCTCTCTTGTTTCTTTTGGTAAGAACCTTCCCCAAACATGAAGTTAAGTTGGTTCAGCCATTCTCATGTTGTAAATTGATTCAATTTTCACAAGACTGTTGGTTTCCCATGAACTAAAAAAAACTCTACAAATTTCAGTATCCGCGAAAAGGGAAATAAAGGAGGAGGTCGTGGTCTAATCAGTGGTCGCCATTTGAGTCGATAGCTAGGTTAAGTTGCTCTTGCTGCGACCGGGTGATATGGGTGACCCATTCCAGCACTGGTTTATATTTGATATCCGACGTTCACCGTGTTTCGGAAGACACGTAAAACAATGGGTTCCGATTAATAACACTTTGTGATAAGTCCTAAGGTTTTAGAAATAGTGGGGGTTCCGAGGATGACGTCAGGTGACAATCGGTTATCTTAACTCGCCCCACAGCCACATCCTCTACAAACTAAGCGGACCCTGGCTTTTAACCGGGATAACGCTAGGAAGAAGAAGATAAAAGAGAAATAAATATGACAGTAAATAATATTGACTGCGGGTAACTTCAAAGAAGTAAACAGTGAACAGATCTCCGATCAATCTCTCTAACTTTGCCTACTTTAACAGTTGGAGTTTGCTTTCAAAGTCCACATTCATACGTCTTCGAACATAAGCGAGGAACGTTCTGAAGTGAAAAGCGATTCTGAAGTCAGAACTTCCTTCATGTAAGCCTTCGCAAGTTAATAAGACGGTACAAGTTTCAAACGTATTTACTTTTTAAACGTATACCAACTTCCAGGATATAGAAGTTGGAAAGTGCTGTCCACTTTTGAAAAGTTTTATATTACTTCTTCGTCGGCTAGCGAAACTATCCACAAAATTTCAATTTTACTGTTTGGCATAAGGTTTTTTACTGCTTTTATATTTTAAGGAATTTTTATGATATTACTTTCAGCTTCTATATTAAAGACTAGCTGTACCCGGAATTCGTCCGGGTGAAATTAAGTAAAGTAAATAGATTCAATTTTAGCTTTAGTGATGATATGATAGCCTTTCTCCATAAATGGGCTATCACTGAAAGATTTTTTCAAATCGGGCCAGTAGTTCCTGAGGTTAGGCGCATTCAAGCAAACAAACAAACAAAGAAAGAAACTCTTCAGCTTTATATATTAGTATAGATAATAATTTCAATGATGACTAGAGTGGATCACAATCCTCGCCCTTGCTCTCTAGCACACGTTTTACGTCTAGCATCTCTATACAAAAGTGTCAAAATAGTTAAGAAAAACAAATCAATAATAGATATTAAATTGTTTAATAATAGAAATCTTAAAGCCACTCGAGCAAAACCGGGACAGTTGGACTAGTGCAAAAATAAAATACATTTACTGCGAAATATGAATAGTTATGACGCGAGATTTCTCAATATGTCTCTGATACTCGATCTTATTCAAGGTTATGAAATAAAAGTACTTGTAAAAGTATTGATAGATAAGGTACAATAAGGTAGGATAAGGATTGATAGCCCAAAGGATCTTTCAACTTAGAGGGTAAGGGTAGATCCAAAAATAGCCAAGAGGGGTCAAAACGAGTGCCCTGTAGTTGTTATGTCCTTATATTGCCTTATTGAACAATCAAGTCCATCAACTTTTCTTCTAGTACATAATTATTATATACTAGAGGTTGCTAGTTAGTCGATATACGCCCACAAATCTTTAGATTTGTATACTATATGCTTATTTAAAGCTATATACAAAATTCTAATTCTTTGTATAGTCGACCAAGTAATTGGTATGCTGCACTAAGGTCGAGTGTCGTTTGCACATCAACTAGTTAAAAGGCTTATTTTTGCTTGTTATGCATTACGTTAATTTGTAACAATAACCCTTAGCAAAATTTTCTTTAACTAGGAGCTGTCATCCAAAATGGTAAAGCACTTTCTTGGTCGACTTATGGCATTTTTGAGCGTCCACTGTGGTCACGATGGCTGCAGTTGACAGCTTTAAATCGAACTATGGGGACAAATAACTGTAAATATGAAATAAGTTTTGGCTGGCAGTGAGCCTGCCTTCTGCTCCGAGAGTCGTGGGTTCGATTCCCATCTCGAGTCTGGTTGTATTATGTACATATGTACGTATTTAGATATTTCTACAAAAAAAAATGTGTATAACAGGCGCCTGTCACCTATAATACAGGCATTAAGTTGTCTACCTTAGGAACAGATGACCGTGTTTCATACAGTCTTGTATATATTTATTTGTTTATGCTATAAATTCCCTTTACATAACCATGAAAACGGAAGTGGCGCCAGTTCTCGTGACCACGATAGATGCAATTCAGCTGGTTCCAGATCGAGAGTCAACTCCACGGGTACTTCCTGTGAGGCCGAGTCCGCGGATTCCGTGTGTGGAGCAGTTATGACACACAAGTAGGTTGACGCCTCCGAGCGCCGAAGCACTAATTCCATTTGAAACTCCCCGGTAATATAACCTTGGGTCGAATATATTTATCATTTCCGTACTGTCCAAAACATTAACGTGGGACGGCTCCCAAATCGATCGCCTCTGACGAGACTTTAAATTAATCTTCAAAAGAGGGATAATTAGCTCCTGCAGGCGATTACTGCTCTTATTTAAACGGGGTGACAAACTAATTTTGAATGCAACTCCCTTGCACTGTTAAGGTAGTATTCCAATCTTCATGCCACCTGTTATCGAATGAGTTAAATTCTAAAGAATAAAAGGGGAGAATATAAAAAGTTTATATGAGGAGGTCGTGGCCTAATCAGTGGTCGGCATTTGAGTCGATCACTAGGTTAAGTAGCTCTTGCGGCGACCGGGTGTAAGATGGGTGACCCATTCTAACATTGGTTTATATTTGAAATCCGACCTCCTCTGTGTTTCGGAAGGCACGTAAAACAGAGGGACCTGATTAATGTCAGTGACTGATATTAGTCGTGAGGTTACAGTGATCATGGGGGTTCCGAGGATGACATAAGAAAGCCGTCGAAAGGTCGTCTTAACTGGCCTCACAGCCACATCCTCTGCAGTCTAAGCAGACCCTGGTACTAGAGCGGGATAACGCCTAGGAAAAGGAGTACTATAAATTACCAAAATATGACTGATTCCACCCTTTGGGTGGTCTACCTCTTCGGCGAGTATTTGCGCGGGGTCTCCAGTCTAGCATGCGTCTTACCCAACGGCAATAGTTCATCCGGGCAATGTGTCCTGCCCATCTGCACTTTTCTCTCACAATATGTATATTTACAAAACTTTGCGCAGCTACACAAAGTCCCCGGCCACACTACAAGATCATAAAATTTTTTTTCTTTTTTTTATGTTACAACGGGGCAAACGAGTAGGCAGTAGGCACCGAAGTGCCCACCGGCGCCCATGGACATCTGCACGACCAGAAGGCCAGCATATGCGCTGCCGGCCCTTAGTGACGAGGTTAGGCCACCAGGAAGTCTCACAAACCGAACGAAACGCGACAACAACACCATCACTAGACGTGACAGCAGTGGAGTATGGCAGTGACTGAGTGGACCCGGGAATAGGAAAACGGAACATAGGTCGTCCAGCAACCAGATGGGTCGACGACATATCTGTCGCGGGTCGAATCTGGTCCAGATTGGCTCAAGAACGTAATGAGTGTTACAAGCGCGGAGAGGCCTTTGCCCAGCAGTGGGAGAGAAAGAGCTCTGGATGATGATGTTGATATATAAAAGTGAATGGCCAGATATCCTGGGACGTACAAATATGTCCAAGGGGTGGATCATACTTTTTACACCCCTACCCTAGCTGCTATTGTCACTCCTCATACATTGTCCGTGACAGTAGTACCCGCATCCCTTTTCTCCTTTCCAATTTGCCTTTATATCCTATTACTTCACCCCTTCCTTTACTTATATCTTTAAATGGCTCAATCGATTTTTATCAACCCTGTGTAAGAACACTCGCACATAAGTGACCTTTAATATATAAAACTAAATCGAACGTTTTCATTTGATGCCCCACTCGTAGATATTCGCTTCCCATCGATTATTTGAGTTCACCACTTTCACCTCCCACAACTTTTAAATGGCTCAATCGATTTTTATCAACCCTGTGTAAGAACACTCGCACATAAGTCACCTTTAATATATAAAACTAAATTGAAAACGCTTCATTCCTTCGGGATCTATGATACCACACACGCACGCACGCACGCACGCACGCACGCACACACACACACACACACACACACACACCCACACACACGCACACACACACACACACACACACACACACACACACACCCACACTCTGAGTTATATTAGTCCTGAGATTGTAGAGGATCTGGGGATGACGTCAGACAGCAGTCTTAACTCACCCCACAGCCACATCCTCTGCACTTTAGGCGGTCTCTGGTGCTAGACCGGGATAAAGCTAGGGCTAGCTAGCTAGGAAGGAGAGTATAAATGAGTAAGTATTGGTTTTATGCCGGAGCCGGACATAGCTTCATTTGAAAGATCATTTAGGCGATCACGTAGTGTGACCGGGGATTTTGTGCACAAAGTTTTGTAGTCTTCAAGGACAAAAATGTACAAACATTTTGAGCTATGTCTGGCTCCGGTGTTAGGAATGGATCGGCCAGATAGTTTTTTATCTTGAAATATTATTTCATCCTTTGGATCTTATATTTCATTATTTTCTAAATTTTTATTGAAATGTTGATGTATTTAGTTTACCGCTTGGCCGATTTCGATAAAATTTCTACAGGACCACCTATGAAGCATGTGCTAACAAACAAGAAAAGGATCATCAAAATCGGTTCAAGATTTGTGATGGTCAAACGCAAAAAGATCTCTGTCATGTGCGCAGACATGATCGATACTGCCTTCTTCTAGTGATCGTGATGGGCAAAATTGAGGGAAGGCCTGGTGTCGGCAAACAAGGGGTTGTAATAAAATTATCGTAGAATCAGAATTCGTAGAAATTCTATTAACACAAAACAAAACAATGCATTTCCCTCTCACCCCGCCACGGCTTAAAATTGTGGTTTGGTCTCCAGTCATACATTTTTTTTCATCGCGAAAGAAGGCATTATGGAGTAAAGGGATATAAAGGTAGATGGGGAAGAGAGAAAGATGCGGATACTACTGTCAAGGACAGTATAGGGGGAGTGACTGTCTCTAAGAATATTATTGATTGTTAGAGCAACATTGCTTAACATATACTAACACGGCAACATATATTAACGATAAATAACATTTTGCTGTCGGATGTTGCTGAGTAACACTTGGAAATGTAATACAAAGTAACTGCTGTGTGGATGCATGGATAAATGTAGTCCTTTCTTTAGTGGGGACAAGATTCTTAGTATTAAATATATTTACTAATGCTGGATTCATCAACTTGGACGGGACTTGCATTATGGGCAAGCACCATAAAATTCACCCCCAGCCCAGCCGACCCAATCGTTTTAACATTAAGACTGTCAAGATTACCTGTATCAGGGAACTCGATTTTAATATAAAGTAGGATTTTGAATCGATCGCTAGGTTAAGCAGGTCTTACCGCGTCCGGGTCATTAGGATGGGTGAGCCATTATAACGCTGCTTAAAAAAAAACATCTGATCTCCTCTGTGGCAAGTAATCTTTACTTTTAAATTTAAAATAATGGAATTTAGCGGAGTGGCATGCATTTTTAGACCGGACGCACTCTACCTTTATATATTTGAGGTCATAACGGAATTTCACAATGTTAATTAAAAAAGAAAACGGAACACGATAATAGACGTCAACAGTTCAAATCAATACAAGCTCTTTTAAATCGTCAAATATTTTAAAAGCTACCACGGAATTCGGAAGAGTCGACCGACGAGAGGAACAGATGACCATGGGCGCCGGTAGGCACTTCGGTGCCTGCTGCCTGCTCGTCTGCCCCCTTGTAACATAAAAAAAAATAGGCAGTAACAACATGCACTAGTTGCTAAAAAGAATTTTAAAAAACAATATATAATAATTAATTGCAAAAAATACTGACTTGTTTTGTTTAGAGTGGTTGAGTTTAGGTTATGAGTTTTGAGTTACTTAGTTATTAGTAAGTTATTAGTTACTTAGTTTATGAGTGTTTTTATCAATGTCAAAAAATCTTAACTTATATTTATCAAAATCGGTTCAGACATAATTAAAATATTACTTTATATGTAAATTTAACAGTAATACGAAGATATCTTATTTTCTACTAGCTGTGCCCGCGTCTTCGTCCGCGTAAAATTAGGTAAAAAAAAATAGATTTAATTTTAGAGTAATGATATAAAGCCTTAAGCCCTCCTTAATAAATGGGATATCTAACGCTGAAAGAATTTTTCAAATCGGACCATTAGTTCCTGAGGTTAGCGCGTTCAAGCAAACAAACAAACAAAGATACTCTTCTGCTTTATATATTAAGTATAGATCTGACATTTGAAATCTCAAGATATATCGCAAGGTTTCATAAGTGCAATTTCTCTAGAAAACGCGGCATGCATAAACCATTGCGCCATAACAACGGAACATGACCGAAGGCCATTTATAGATAAATTGGACCAACACGTTTCGAGTACACGCACTTTACGGTCTATATTAAGGCTTTATCAAATAACAATCAGCGTTGTCTGTACTGCCAGTACACTACTGTGGACAAAAAGTGCAGCCAATTACATCAGGCTACCTAGTAACATCGTTGTTGTAATCTTCGCTTTCACTCAAATTGGTGCATTGCGTCGCTAGGTGCATTCAAAGAGCCGATTTTTTCGAAGATGGGAGATAACACGACGCAGACGTGTATTCCAGTTTTGTAAATTAGGTACTTGTGATGTAATAAGTTCAGTATTACGATGAGGCGGGCCACCGTCGAATTCCTGATGACGCCAGTGAATTCCACTTGTAACGTTATAGTGCGTTCAGCTTAAAAACGTAGGCGCCTCCACTAAATATATATTAATTGGTACGTTTATGTGTGTGTGTGTACACGATTTTATTGTATACTCAACTCAACCATGTATAGCAAGGTCAACTTTTCAAGGATTTGGGCGTGCATTTTTAGACTGAACGCTTTCTACCAGTTTGTTTTTACTGTGAATAGACTAGCGTTTGTCCTTTTCTCTTTCCGTAGAAGATATAGAAGGCGACTAAGGAATTGAAATTCAAAGGAATTTTTAGGGGTTTATACCCAGAATGGAGTCTACTAATTTATTGACCTTCTTCAGTTATTATTAATTATTTTTAAATTGATAATATCCATAATAACTGAATTATCTCCAACTTAGTTGCTAAGTTTCTCTCCGCTGTGTGTATGAATGTAACCTTGTGCCGGCTGTAAATGGCAAGCGAGTTATTCATAGTAATGGCTGATTGCTTATTGATATATTAGAAACTGATTGTCAATCAAGATATAGAGTTATGGTTGTTGAAGTCTGTTACATTTATTACTTAGGTTACTTCTTAAATTTTTCGTTTAAAAGAGCAAGTACCTGACATGAATTGCAATGTCGTGTTCTATTTATTACAAAATCATTCGACAAACTTAGCATTACACAAAGTCTATTTATGTCACGAATTTATGCAAACAATATAATATGTTTTCCCGTTTAACATGGCTTTTAGTAAATTTGCGGTCAAATTTTGTATACAAATTATGAAAAAAATCTAGTAAATAAGAAGTTTTGTCGAAAGTTCGGTAGACATTGCAAGGCGACTCCTGCTGGATTATTTTTAAGGGTCAATAAGTCTTTATGCCTGTAAATTTTTTACGTTGAGTAGTTAGTACTTTCCCAGCAAAGTTAAAATAACGTTTGTCTGCAGCCAAGACTAAGAACGAACATTTTGTAATAACGAAACCTGATGCAATGCGCCGGCTGCAAAACATTTATCAAAGAGCAACGAACCCAATGTTTAATATAATCGATGTTTCGATGGTAAATTATGTTCGGTTAATATTAACGAAGTTCAAAGATTACCTGATAAGATTGTCGTTAAAGAAATGAAAAATTTTAGGGATCCGTCGGAACAAATAGTGATTGTTATAAATTATTTAAATAGGCCTCATGTATCCAGTAATATTAATAGAAACATAAATCGAATTAAGGATAATTTGCTCTTAGAAGAGTTTACTATTGCAGTAGTAACTTCATTAGAGTGATCTTCATGGTTATCGGTGCGATGTATCGCCATCTCGTGACCCATATTAGACCTAATATTTAATGTTATATTTACTCAAGTTCATCTAAGCAAAGTATGGAGTCCTCTCCATTTTCTAGTTGTCTATTCTCTAGAATATTTTCTACTTTTAGAAGAGCCACTGATTCAAATTAACTTTATGCTAAAACCTAGACTTAGGACTGTATTTACGGTTGTTCTAACTTCTTATTACCAGAGTCATCGATGAGTATAGATGATCGAATGTTTTCGTAATCACCACATCAAATTGTTGGGCAACTGTCCCATCGCTCCGACATCCATTGCACCCGTCAATCAAAAGCAGTTCGGTCGATGCACTCGAATTTCTTGCGGTCATTTTATACATTACATCCAATGATGTTACATACGCTATATTTCTAATAAATAGCTTTCGGAAATTAAACGCTTACGGTAGTAATAATTCATCAGTTAAATGAATTATTACTATTATATAATATAATACATAATATTCCATATAAATGAAGTTAGTGTCTGTCTGTAAGAAATATCGATGTTTATTTATTTAACTCACTCTATTTTAGGAAAACTCGCTACATGTTTTAGATTTGATCCTGTTTAGTTCATGTTGATATTTGAAATTTAAAGTGGTTATACAGTCGTAGAACGTTGATTTTGTAATAAATATAAACAAGCTTGTTATCGAATACTATTTCAGAAAGATTGACAGTTGTTAATTTAGAAATTAGTGGTCCATGAGAAGACTGAAATGTTCAAAACTTAAATTGATGGGATTATACCTTGTTCATATAATTCTGGCGTAGTCCATTTATATTTCCGCAACTTATGTATAAATTTTGATGATTCTTATTTAGAAAAATATGCTAAATACTCTTTTTTGATTCAGTAAACGAAATCTCAAAAACATTTTTGCATGAAAGAGCTCGTCACTTTTTTTGAAAATCATTTAAACTTTTAAAATATTACTAGAGATTGTCGACTAGTTGACATTGATGACAAATCTTTAGATTTGCATACCATATGCTTATTTAAAACTACAAAATTTTTATTCTTTGTACAACGACATTGTCAAGGTCGTCATGACCATCTTATAGTAAAATTTTTTACATGTGTGTGTAAGTCGTTTGGCAATGGTGTGTGTGCGGTTTTATTTTGATAATTTAATATAATTATAATAGACATTTCATAATAATATTTGCATTCGCACACTCTTCTCCTGCACCACTAGAAGGCTCGCGGATGCGTTGCCGGCCTTTATATTTCATGGATTTAGACCACCGAAAACTCTCACAAACAGAACGAAACACGGCACCAACATCATTACTTGAAGTGACAGCATTGCCGCCACTTTTACGCCAATCTTATATGTGAGAAAGAGGTACATACATGTACCCGGACGTGCCGATCCAATTCGGCTGCAGACCAAAAAAAGGACGTGGCTCTACCTCTAAACACCAAAAAAACTGCAAGCGTGGCGCTAAGATGTCTCAGTACCTATAATGATTTACGTTCTAGATTCAGACTGAATTCTATTGCAATTAATTACTGTCCAAAAAAAATCCACCGTGACATATATTAGCTTTGGTAGAAGTAAATGCATCAGACAAGTGGGCATAACGTTTTGAAGTCACGCTTGAAATTAGACCAACTACGGTCTTCACTACTCCACTCGTTTAACCATACACGCGCCTCATCCTTCAAACAATTTCCTATTCGCGCTAAACACTCACGGTCGTCCCAATGATTAATACGACGCACATGATTGATTTCTTTACACCACACATCAAAATCATGTAAAGATAGATCAAAATTCGACATAAAAATTTGAGTAGATCTTACCGGAATGGCACTTATTGCGCCTACTAGTTTTTTCGTTACCTCCGTCATCATCGTCTCAGCGTTAGACCGTACCATACTGGGGCCGGCCAAAATACGACGCACATGATTGATTTCTTTACACCACACATCAAAATCATGTAAAGATAGATCAAAATTCGACATACCATTTTAAGAAATTTGCGCTGACGGAGGTGTATGTACCAAACTCTAGGTGGGTAAAAGGAATAAAGGATAAGGAATTTCATCATTACATATTTATTTATTTACTTTCAAATTGAGATTTGTCACACGAGGATGAACAACCAATGAAAATGTCTTTGTCAACTTATATAACGCCACTAGTCTGAACTATCTCCGAATCAGCTCAAACATCTTTGTACAAATATTTTACAACTATTTACTTATGCCGGAACCAGACTTAGCTCAAAGTTTGTACATTTTTTCCTTGAAGACTACAAAGTACTACAAAACGTTGCGAAGCTACACAGGTATCGCCGTCTCTTTCTAACAAGACGTGCCTATCTCGCTCGCTATGTTACGTACTAGTGTCAGTTTAGATCACTTGGAACCCAAGTAAGGTCCCTTGTGCCCTTAGAGGTCGTCCATTAATAATGTTACATGATTTTTAGGATTTTTTAACTGATCCCCCCGTCCTAGTCACAGGTTGGCACGTTTTCGAAACCCTTTCATTTGGTGTAACGACCCATAAACATTAAAGAATGAAAATATCCTATAATAGTGTCCCCGTTTTCTTTGCCTTTCTCGTTCCCGTTAATGGCTTAAACATGAAAGATAGATATATGCTGTCTCGGGCTTTTTTGTAGGACTATTTAAAATAAACAATTCCTTCATACTCTATATAGGTGTAACTCTAACAGTTTTTACAGCACGCGCCAGAATAGCTCGCAGATGGCAGAATTTTCTCCTACTTACTTGACATTTATCCAACCCTCATCGTATAGTTAATACACATTAATCTTAATATCAGTTTATAGATGTTTCAGTCTAAGACTGCCCGCCCCCTTCACTAATTAATTGTAACGCTTGTGTGTTTGCAGCGTTTTTATTGTACAGTCAAACTCGCACTGTAGACCAATGCTAGCGACGAGTTTGCGTTTTTTGCATGTACTTTTGCGAGCCGTGCATTTTTAGACGTAGACTTAAACACGCGAGTTCGTCAATAACATTGGCTTACAGTGTAGACATAAACATAAACTTTTTTTTTGAACATTTGAGTAAATCAAAGACAAGACCGTACTTCTTAATACACTATACCTATTTAGATCTCACACATTTTGTACATAATGCCTTTTCACCGGAAACAATTAAAAAAATATGGTTGCAGCCAGAGCAACTTAACTTAGTGATCGACTCAAATGCCGACCACTGATTAGGCCACGACCTCCTCAAAATCAAATAGTCCGTCCATACATCGACTTCTGACCTCGAACCAAATACATTTACAGGTACATGTACATAAAAAAAAGGTTAAAAAAAAAATAACCAAAAAATTCAAATTTGTCGTAGCATCAGTGTCTGTTTGTCTATCTTCTATTTTAATTCCAATTGTCAGATTAACGAAAATCGAAAGTCTCAAAACACGTAGTAAGGGTACGTTCTCTTATCAGATAATAAGGGCGTGTACGCCTTGAATGCCTGACGCTTGAGTATTTCCATTTGACTATTATATATTTCTTTATATATTTTTTGTAATCTCTTCCCCCATCCCTTCTTTAGAAGGTGATCTTATGTAGAAACTTCAGTAGCGTGAGTTAGATTTTGTATGGTATGCGACAGCGTTTGTACAGCATCCATCGACCCATCCGTACAGCGACATCTATTATAATATTGGTGTAATCTTTCCAGTCGTTTTGATTGGTAACAAATAAGATATGTTTATGAAGATAATATATTGAGGTAGTTAATATTGTTCAATACTTGCAGTGAGAATGAATGCTTTCCAATTATTTACTCATTACATCGTAGGTTATATAACCCAAAAAGTTCTAGTATACCTTTTTAAAATTACCTATTAAACATCTTCAAGAAAAGTGCATAGGTGCTAGGAAGAAGAAGATTCAAACAAAGAGAATGGCAAACTCCGCTATTGGATATATGTATGGGCAAACGAGCAGGCAGCAGCCGACACTCATGGACATCTGCACGACGAGAAGGCTAGCAGATGCGCTGCCGGCCCTTAATGACGAGTTTAGACCACCGGGAAGTCTCACAAACCGAACGAAACGCAATAACAATACCATCCCTTGACGTGACAGTATTGCGGCCACTTCACGCCGATCTCATGTAAGAAAGAGTTACTGGTACCCGAACGCGCCGGCGCAATTTGGCCACAAGCGTGGCACTGCCTCTAATTATTAAGTAGGGGAAACGGATGGAGAAAAAGGATATAAAGGTAGATGGGAAGGAGAGAAAGGATGCGGATACTACTGTTACGGACGGTATATGAGGTGTGACAATAGCAGCTAGGGCTATCCGGGGTCGCGTACCCGTGGAAAGTAAAACATGTTTGGCTATCTATCTGTCTGTTTGTTCCGGATGATCCCCAAAACAGCTCTACCGATTTGGATGGAGATTTCACTGGTAGATAGCAGATTTTATAAGACTACTTTGCTTTTATCTATATAATTTGTTTATGGGTGTCGGTAGTAACTCAAATCAGGTGAACTGCTTGTGCTTACGGTGCTTATCAAAAAAAAAACGGATGGTCTGATAGGTTAATTACCCATTGGCGCAGTGGGCAGTGACACTGCCTTCCGCTCCGAGGGACGTGGATTCGATTTTTACCGAGCCTGGCTGTATTATCTATATGTATGTATTTATATATATCTACAAAAAAATATTTGTGTTTAACTGGCTTCTGTTACCTTTAACACAGGCATTAAGT
>JANCMC010029315.1:0-15377 GCA_024363005.1 Charaxes varanes | reverse complement strand
CACTAGACGTGACAGCATTGCCGCCACTTCACGCCGATCTCATGTGAGAAAGAGGTACTGGTACCCGGACGCGCTGGTCCAATTCGGCTACAAGCATGGCGCTAATTTAAATGCGGTTAAGTGAAAGAAGCTGATATTTTGAGTATTATTATTCGTATTATTTATTAGTACTAAAGAATCATTAATAAACGCTACGCTGTTAATATCGATCTTGCTGCTTAACTTTAATAATAATACGTAGGACTATATGACACACGGACATCTGTTTCTAAGGTAGTCAACTTAATGGCCGTGTTATAGGTAATAGACGCCTGTTATACACAAATATATTTCTTAGGAACATATAAATATATACATATAGATAATACACCCAGACTCGAGGGGGGGACCAAATATTAGTTGTAAGGTTGTAGAGATCGTGGGGGTTCCGAGGATGACGTCAGATGGCAATCGGTCATCTTAACTCTCCTCACAGCCACAACATCTGCAATCTAAGCGGACCCTGGTACTAGACCGGGATAACGCTAGGAAGAAGAAGGTTTCAACTTCTGTTATACAAAGCTATTGAAGTTGATGTAGTAGATTTAATAGTTAAATGTAATAAAATATAGGCATAGGCCTTGTTATAATTAGTCTAATAATCTTACAAGGTTTACTCCAAACACAATTAGAGGTAGCGCCATGCTTGTAGCTGAACTGGGCCGGCGCGTCCGGGTACCAGTACCTGTTTCTCACATGAGATCGACGTGAGGTGGCGGCAATGCTGTCACGTGGAGTGATGGTGACTACGGTTATGTTTGCGCGCTATATTTTAAGTGTACCGTTACTTTGTAACACCATTTTACGAAGGTGAAGGTCTCAAGTCAAAGTCAAAATAAAGTCAAAGTCAAAGTCAAAATAAAGTCAAAGTCAAAGTCAATGCCATGCTTATTGAAACGGTCTTCACTACGAATATATATGGTATTTAAACATTCACCAGTGGTGGTCTGTATATACAAAACTAGCTGTAAACCGCAACTTCGCCCGCGTGAATCCAGTGACTTTGTTACATTTTGAGGGGTTTTATTTTTGTGCCCAGTACCCGAAATATTTAGCTTAAAGGAAAGTGGCCTATATTATTCGTTGTAAAACAGGCTATCCACCAGTGAAAATCCCGTCCAATTCCGTATAGCCGTTGTTATTTAATATGAAAAATGATCAGGATGATGATGCGTTCCGTGTCGATTTCGGCAAACGGCAACCATCTTCTGTTTTTATTTTTATTTTATTTACGAGGGTGGTCCGATAAGTACTTAGCCTACACAAGGAAAACAAAAATTTTACAAAAGTGGTAATTTATTATTCAACGTAATCTCCTTTAAGGTCGATTACATTTAATCCGACGATGCTCCAACTTTTTTAACCCTTCTAAAAAATGATTGTTCTCGAGATCTCCAAAATAGGCTTCTGTGGCGGCGGTAACCACCTGATTTGACGCAAATATTTGCCCGGCGAGTGATTTTTTAAAAGTGGGAAATAAAAAAAGTAGCGATTCGGCTGAAATTTCGACGGTAACTGTCTAAGAGAATTTATGCGTGAACGGCTGGACCGTTTTCGCTGATGCTCTTTTCCGTAGTGTTTGTTATAGTCAGCAGAAGGTTATTTTGAAAGAAATTTTTGTTTTAGCGCTTTTGACTATTTAAACTTTTTTAAAGTAACTTTATGGTGTTTGACATAATATTGACAGGATTTATGCCAAATATCCGCAAGGAGGATGTAAACAAATGAATATCGCTATTCACTACAAAATTACATAAAACAGGCATCACTGCTGTCTAGGAAGCATAAAAAAGGAATCTATTATACTCAATCCATCCTTCCATTTTTTTATCCTACTATAATGCCCATTAAAGTTAAAAGCCGACGAAAAAGTTCCTCATTAAACTAAAAGCATTTTACCACTTTTGTTTACTATCTTTTGCACAATGTCACATTTTAGTGATATCTTACCCCCATCCCCCTTTAAAATGTGGCCTAATTTGTGTTTGACCCTGTTTGAGTAGGTACTGCTGAATTAAGCTATTTGCTCCTATTTTTTTTATAAAACTGTAATATAAATTCAAGGCCATCGCTCAAAACTTGATGAGGTCACCGTTGGCAATGTTATCTTTGTATTAATTCAAATAGAATGCAAATTATTTTTTTAGAATTTTTATCACGTTTTTGTCGGTTTTCCCCTTTACCGAAACACGGAATCAACAGATGCAGAATATGACGAAAAACAAATTTTTAAATCTCTTAAAATGTCTACAATTTATAAAAATAAGGACATTTTGTTAAAAAACTTTAATGCTTGTGAAATCTATATTTTTTTGCCGTATTAAAATTGCACTTTCTTTCAATGTATTGAAATGTGTGAAACGAACAGAAATTGAGGTTTTCTATAGCTGGTAGCTTCAGGGGTTTAGTCTAAAGCACCAATAGATATTGTAGCGGTCGCTACATAACAAGATGGTAATAATGTCGAGTGGAAAAGGTTACACCAAAGCAAAACTAGATGGCGTTGTACGGATTACGACGACCGCAGTACAAGAAATAACTCACGCAAGCGAAGTTTCTACTTGCGATCACTATATATAGACCTTCCAAGGAACAACTGTAGGCAAGGCGCGGCCGCCCCGGGCGCCTCCAACTAGCCCGGACACGAAGTACCAAATTGGATGAAATTTTGTTTGTATATTCCAAGGGGTTCGTAGGTAGTTTGCAATCTATAAATGACCTGTATTGCTGTTCTTGGAGTGAATTCACGCACACGGTCATGAAAGTGATTTGTTTATATTATATAACTTAAGTAAGACTTATGGTATATTAGGTATTAATTATATATTCGTTTAGTAGAGTATTGTGTAGGCAGCAACATCGAATTGGAATTAGTTCTGTAAAAGTAAATAAATAAATAAAATAAATAATTTTCACTACCAGTAACAGGTATAACAAGAAAGATTACGCGAGCTAGTTGTAGTTTGATAATGCCAAAAGTCTTAAAAAAAGCAGTAGTGTCGAAAGTGTTTCCCTTAAATCATATAATTGTATATAGAGTAGACAAGCTATACCCGCAACTTCTTCCGCGTAAAATTAAGTAAAAGAAATAGAATTCGGCGTCGTCTAATGGCGGAGTTTTGAAGCCCGCATCCTCTGTAACACATTCCAATATGTATACATTATTTATGCACTACACATTATTGGCACCTGACATGATTTGCAAATTTGACATTATTAGAATAGCATTTGAAAATCGAAATTATTTTATGCATTTTTTTTTTCATCCTGCTAATTAAATTAAATTTATTATTATTGTAACGGACACGTTGATGTCTTGATGTCGATACACATTTTTACAAAATAAATTCTCAATGTAAAAAAAAAATAATTATATGATTATTTTTTTTTTTTTAATTAACCTCTAATGACCCACAGCTGGGCAAAGGCCTCCCCTCTTTAGACCTCTTTCCTCTATCCGACCGATTAAATTATAATAATAATAAATACCGAAATTATAAGGGGTACATCCCGTTGACCTAGAATCATAAAACTTTGCCAAGAAGCTAGTCGGTGCCACCTGCATCAATTTAACGGAGAACCTATTCGGCTTGGTACCGACTTCAGCACATCAGTAAGTGTCTACTAATTCATATGAAAGTACTATTTATTTTTTGCTTTTTAGTTCCTCGCTTTTATGTTTTTGAAGGCAGTTTTCTTTTTATTTACAAATAATTTATGCGAAATGTTAATAAATTAATTAATTATTAAAAACAATGTTAAACAAATATAATTAAAAATATTGATTACATTCGATTAATTTATGAAAAACTAACGATAGACGCTCAACCTTGCGGTCTGAATGGAGATTCATAATTAATTAGCGAGATTCTATAATAAAACTAATTTGATTAATTAGACATGAGACATACGTGACCTGACGACCGAATGGATGACAGATGAGGTATTGAAGAGCAGACTTAGCCGGATGTGAAGACATACCAGTGACAACACATCATATACAGGAATATATTATACATACACATAAATATAGTTTAAATGTCTGTGTGTAACGTCGAAATTAAATTGTTACTTCTAAACGCACATGACACGATAACAAGAACAAAATTTAAAACAATTTTGTCTGTTTCAGTTACGGATAATCTCCGAAGTGGCGGAACCGATACCTGTGCAGTATACCTAGTATTAAAAAAATTGTTAGCATGTAAAGTCGGTTTACGGACGATAATTTTACATGATAACGCCGAACGCTTAGGCCGATCATGCCATTTTATCGCCTGTTCCGCGCTCTCACTTGCATAGCTTTCGAGCGGAACGTGACACAGTCATGCTTTTTCGTGCATGCAGCCGGCGTTCATCGATGTATAAGACGTTATCGCTTCAAAAAATATCATAATATGACCTGTATTGAAGAAGTATAGTTGTGCAGCGTGAGATGGGCCGGTTATGTAAGCTCGCCATAAGGTTACGGACATTGCGCGGCCAGACGCGTTAACCGTTTCGGCCCATTAACCAAAAAGGAAATGCCCGATCTACGTATTGTGTACGCGTAATCATTCTTTTCCTCCGTTTGTATGTATTACAATTTAAAACAAGAAAAACATATGTCAATATTTATTTTATATGATTTTTGGAAAACACTCGCTTCGTGCGGGTGCTGGGTCCACGAAGGAATCCGAGGTGCCTGGACTTGCGATCCAGATGTTGCTGTGAGGAATCCCTATACTATACCCTAAAAGCTAACCTTCACTACCCGTATTCCTACAATGTTTAACCAAATTCAGTATGTTCGTACTAGTACCGCTTTAGATATACTTACTAATAAAAAATCTTAAAAATAACATGTCCTGACAATCCAGTTCTTTTAGTGAATTGTAAATGTCTTATCCAAGCCAGATTAATATGATCCTACAGTGCGGCTTAAATATTATTTCTAATTGAGTTCTTAATAAGCTAACGTCTTTTTAATTGATAGAATCTGACGTTACTTTGTGGAAATCCATGACATACGTGAAAAACTAATCTACTTGGCTTAAATCTGCGGATGAATGCATCGAAGAATGATGAATTATAGATGAATGAATGTTGATGAACTCTTTGGGGGTTTAAGCAAAATAGTTTAGTTTTTCATACGTCTTTTTGTCCGTTATTGTATGTTTTAGAGGGATTTGGCTGATAAACCCCTCGCTTCCATGTTAACTGTAAATTTATTTGTTATGCAACCGTTTTTGGATATCTCATTCCTCAGTGATTTTCTCAGTGAATTTGTTTTCTTTCTATCAGTGATTTTGTTTATCTCATTCATCAAAGTGATTATGTGCTTTGAAAACATCTTCAAGGATGTTTGTTTACTATTGAACTTTAAGAACTACAAGTGTAACCTGTTTTAATGAATTATAGAAAAGAAACTGAAAATTGTATGACGTAAATTATTATTAAAAATTATACACAATTTGTTTACAAACAGAGCCATATTATTAAGACACATAAAACTGGCTCTAGTTACTAGAAACCTTTACAATTTGTTTTGTATTATTTGCTGTAAACAGACTATAAGGCGAGCGTACGAAAAAAAAAACTAGTGTTATCTACCTAACTGGTGGTATAGTTGACTTTTGAAGCAGGTACAGGAAAAGTTGATGTAGGGAAAAAAAACTAGGAATTAACGAGAATGGATATAGATAATAAGTTTAAAATGACATTTGTGACAAAGTTTTTTTTTCTTTGCAGAATGTAACATGTTTTTTTTTATTTTTTTATTTTTATTTACTTTAATCGTAATCAATAGCGGTATACATAATATATGTTACAAATTATAATGTACGGTAAGTCTAAGTCCAAAACGATTATATTATGTTATAGCAATTTAAAAAAGAATTCAGTCATAAAAGCTGAAAAGAGAAAAATTTGTGCAAATAATAATTTAGCACAAAGCAAGAAATATCAAAAATAAAAAATATAAAAAAAGTTAAAAAATAAAAAACCAGGCGCTCTTACGAATACACCTCGATTGAATGTATGTGAATGTGTTTGTATATCTGTATATGTGTGTGTGTGTGTGTGTGTGTGTGTGTGTGCGCTTTTGAGTATTGGTGACGTATAAAGTTCTATGTAATGCCAACATAATGTAAACACTTAGAGATGCTATTAATATTCGTCATCTACATTGTTAGCACGATTACACTGTGATTTGGGATATTGGCGTATCTACTCCTAACACTAGCTTTAACTTGAGCCTAGTAGGAGGGGAACCAGGAATATGAGACAAACCTAAAAAAGTATTCAAATTCAAACTCAAAAGTCGTCTATTCTCTTAGTTTCTTTGCGAACACTTGAGCAAGTAAGTTTTTAACATAATTATGTACATATTCTTTTAAAAGATTTAACATTTTACGCGCCCTGCACTGAGAAGATTCCACAACACACTCGGGTTTTTTTGTCTTTTCTTTTTGTTATCCATTTCACTAAATTTCTGATTTGGTTAGATCAATAATTATTCCCAAGCATTGTCATCATACAATTAATCAGATTTTTGAATAAATCTTCGTTTTTTAAGTGAAGTTCTTTTTTTAAATCCCTAATATTAAAAAAAAATACTAATTGCGTATATATGTATATGCATTTAGTGAAACAATTTCATTCTGTTGTTATAAACAGACACTAATTTTATTTATTTGTATGGATGTATATATTGGCACGTTTATCAGTATGTGAACTCAGATTATGGAACTAAATGTGTGTGAATAGAATGTTAGAAATGTGTAGGCCTTTAATAAGTTAGTCATCATCGCGCCATTACTGACAAAATGGTAGCTATTTCAATGCCAGTCATCGCAACCCACTTGTTGGTTCTAATAGCATTTTGTAATTAGTATATCTTCTATTATAAGAACAACAGACTTTATGTAGCTTTCTGCAGCTGTATATTATCAAGGAATCAAACTGAGCCTCAATAGCTCAAAGGTATAAGTTATGGATTGAAATTCGCAAGGTACCCGGTTTAACCCAATAAAACATTCTTATTGTTTGAATTTGAGCGGTTGAATGAGAATGCGTCTCTATGGTGTGGACTATCCTTGGTCGATTGACTATAGTTCCATGTTTTGGGGCATTATAAACTTGATTGTAATACCCATATTAGGGACTTTGTAAACCTATCAGAACTTGTTAAATGCGGACGGAGATGAGAGTGGCATCTGCAACGCGGGCTATCAAGTTAAATAATATATATAAGTAAATGATAATGAGGTTATATAACAACTCTGTACTGGTTGAATGTCTATATTATTCCATACTGGCTAGTTGTTTGTTGGGAACCATTTTTGACTAACAAAGGTCACATGCTAATTTTATAATGTGAACAAATGCAAATACATTTATTTCGGAAAATTCCATTCCTAATATGAATGGTGATTAATTTGCAACTATGAATGATAATTAACTCGCAATTAAGCAAAATAATTTATCAAGTGTGGACTTTGTTTCTTTATACAAAGATCAACATTTGGATTTTTTTTACATAAGACAGATATTTAAATAACCGTTAATATTATCGTCATTTCTGGTAATTTTCATAATCTGTAAAAATTCCCTCAAAAATGTATACATTATGTAAGAAACTTACGTCTTACAAAAAGTACTTTATAATATACTATAATTTATTATTATTGTAATTAATAAATTAGCTTGCTAAATTTAGAATTATATCGTAATAAAATTATAATTTTTGTAATCAAAATCAAGTAGACATACAAAGTCTTTTGAATCGTCACATAATTTAAAAGCCTGGTTCGGCAAATCGAAGAATCAGCATGAAAACTCGTTAGCCACTCTTTTGAAAATAGCTCTTACAGTAAATGAGTTAATTAATTTCCATGTTAACTATAATACAATTTACTTCGCAATTTTTCAGGAAATATTCATCAAGGAATACTTAAAACACTACCACACGAACCTGTCGGAGGACAAGGCCCAAGTTCACACTCCAAGTATTGATGAAGTTAACCAGCTGCTGTGCGAAGTGGACGCGTTCACCCTGGCCACACACCTGCTGTGGTGTCTGTGGTCAATTGTCAATGCCTCGAAAAGCCAAATACCTTTTGGATACTGGGTGAGTTATTTTTGAAACGTGTACATTATTAAGACACGCTTACTTCTCTTAACATGAAACTGTTATGCATAAGAAACTAAACTAACTTTGCTTAAATTCGCGAACGAATACGAAAAAGTTATTTGTAGTGTCCTGTGTAGGGTCATTTTTCTAATGATTTTTCGGTGTCAAAGCGAAACGTGCGTTAAGGCATATCGAAAAGTTTGTGTAGGGTTGTGCTTTGGTAGCAGGTTCGGTGGTGTGGCTTTCGGGTTGCAGCATTGCACCTATTTTCCCTCGTATTCATACGCGGATTTGCCAAAGTAGCCTTTCATGCATGTGGATAGGTTGCCGCAATGTAACTCCTGATTTTATCAATTACGAAGAAGGGGGGGAAAGGAGGGCCAAAAGTAATAGAAATTTTGCACAAGATTTTTATTCATATTTTTTTTTACTCCAAATTTTTATCATCATCTTAGTAATCCCCATTGACTGTAATACACTTGTTCAATCGTTTCTTTCAATTTTCCAAATAGTTTTGAAATTCCGTTTTTGTTATGTTTTTTACAACTTACAGCGATTTCTGTTTCACCTCTTCTACAGTCTCAAAACTTTTCCTTTCATGTTTTTTTTTTTTGAGTCTCGGGAATAAAAGAAGGCAGAGGGCCCCACAGGTGAGCAAGGTACGGTGAATATGAGGGTTGAACAATCGATGTCATGCCGTTTGTGGTCAAAAACCTCTTCACTGGGCAGGGCCATTATCCTGGTGGAAAAACCAGTCCCCTGTGACACGCTCTTTTCATCCAGATATCTCTCATAATTGATCGATGGTTCCACGACGGTCTTAGCGAATAAGAGGGTTGTTTTTTTTTTACATATTTTTGTCCGTTTTCAAATTGAGGGGCGCCCAGAGCGAAGGTTGGTCTTCAATTGACATCTCTCCATTTTTGAAAAGCGAAAACCACTCGTAGACGCACGTAATACTCAAGGCATTATCCGCATAAGCTGTTTTCTGCAACACAAGGGTTTCCCGCGGTGTTTTTTCTAACAAAAAACAAAATTTCCCAGCGGCACGATTCTCTCGGCTCTCGGACATCTCAACGTTTTCGCCGAACGAAACGGAAAAATTCGTTACACTGGAAAAATTCTTATAGACGAACGGTTGCAGTCACAGCGACCAAACTTCGCACACCGATTTGGGAAAGTCACCGCTTCGAGCACCCATTGGAGAACCCGATCCCCCACTCTGCGCCCCGTCCCTCTGCCTATTTCCCTCGTTACTTTTGGGTCCCCCTCGTATATGAAGATGTTATATTTTTACGTACATGACTGATTATTTTTTTACAGAACGTTTACGTTACGTATACTAAAGATAAATATTTCATATTTTTTATAGGAATTCGCTTTATGCAAGCAAGAAGCTTACCTCCGCTTGAAACAAGAAATATTGAAAAAGGAGAAATTTGGTTTTCCACAAAAGAGGAAAATCTGCGAGGTTGACATATGAGTTGAATGCCAGTAAGTCTATCATTGTCTTACTTGGGTTGTGCGAGCGAGACGGCTAACTGGATTGGAACGATCTCGGCGGTGGGAAGTGAATCTGAATCATGTTGGTTTGATTTTTTTGACAAAATGGACGCCATGTTAGTGACTTTCTATGTGATGAGCCTGTATATACAAGTGGTACTTATACTTTTGAAACTGGAACACTGTATATAGAAATAAAGTATTGTGATGTCTTAATTTTTCACTAATTTAGTAATATCGCGTAATCTCTCATGTTGTATCAAATAAGTCCTAAACAGAAAATTAAATTTATAATTTTCACTTTGATATCTAGTCCTATAAAAAATATTGTAAGTGAATAAGTGAAGATAAGCAAATATTACGTAAAGCCAGACAGAGGTTTTACTCTTAATTTTTATTCTATTAAATGATTTGAAAATAAATTATAAATGGTTATCAAATACTTTTAATATTATTGATACCACACATGTACATTTCTGTTTAAAATACTTTTCTTTTATAGCTGTATATTTATATCTATATATAGTGTTTATAAATTTGTGTAACAAGACTTCGAATAATAAAAATATCCTTTCTTAACTGTAATGAAATAGATTTCGAAAGTGTAAAATTTGGAAGATATGTAGTCAAATATTAAGGACATCAAAAACATATCGAAACGATTCTCGAAAGGTTTTAATATTAGTAAAATGTAAACGTTTGATTGCTGCATTGAAATATACCCCATACTGTTATACTGTGTGTTGCAAGTCTCCGTTTCTATAGGCCATAGTTAGAAGCCCATACTTAGAAAGAAAATGGGAGCATTAGGCGTACGAAATATATATCGTGTATTATTTTTATTTAAAACCGTTTAAATTTTCCATGTTCTATTAAAATTAAGCATCTTTATAATCATTTTGAAAATAATATACATTTTTTGCTAAAATGTCCTTACTTCGTTTATCATATACGAAGAATCTTGACGTTTCGAATATAGGCATTATAATTATTTGTTGATTAGATACAGTATTAACGCACAATTTTTTTTTTACATTCCTCTCGAAAATACTCATTAACATTAGATAATATGTTGTGCATGCAATATTATTGCAATGCTGTGTTTTCCAATGAGTGGATTTAATCCACGCGGAGAAATTGTGTTTTTCAACTAATAGCCGCTACACACGTATCGAGAAATCGTTGCGAGGAAACTGTGCAGTTAAATCGTTTCAAAAAAACTTTGCAGTTTCATCAATAACGATTTTCCATAAACACCTATTGATAAAATTGCGCAAAAACGAAAAAACTTTTCGGAACTTTTTTCGCAACTATTTATTGAAACGTGTATAGCGACTATAACAGAAAGTGCTGGCTGTTCGTTCATCCATTTTTATATACTGTAAGTCACATTATGTGTGTAAAAAACAGCCTTTGTAACTAATTTTGCAACGTTTTAGTAATTTAAATATTTTTTTTTTATATAACAACATCCCAGTAGAATATACAAAAGGTTCGAGTTATAATTAACGACAATCGTGCGAGACATGCACTCATCCCTAACCTTTAGGAGGCAATTTTAAGAAAAGATTTTTAAGATCACAGACTGTTTTTTACTAGCAAATTACTGTCAACTCTAGCACGCGTTTTGTATTTTAGGCACCGAAAAAACTACTTTTTAAGTATTCCAGGTGAAAATGTGCCTTGAGTGTCGTCAGTATATTGGGACTTAAAAACTGTAAATAATAAAATGATAATTTATTTGTTACTTAAATAATATTATGTATGTATGTATTTTGGGATTAGTCAGTAATAAATACATTACAATAAAAGATAGGATAAAAATTTTGCTTGCTCAAGTATAACATCGATGTGATGTATTAAAGCTATATTAAAAAAAAATAGAAACCACGAAAAATCACGTAAATATGGAAAATAAAACCAAAGCAAAATCCAAAATATATTTACGAATTGTATTCATTATAATTGAATTGATTAATCAATCCTTAATTATAAATAAAATTAACTTATATTTCGCAAGAAACCTTTCTCGAGTGCAAGGTTCCTCAATGTGACTGAGAATATGTTTAAAAAAATTTTGCATTATTATGTATAGAAACCTAATTTATCTGTACCAACTATATTATTAAAAAATACAAATCATGATATATGTGTATTTATTAAAAAGCAAGAAAAAACACAGTAAAAACTATTTATAAAAAGTGTGATATTAAAGAACTATTATAAGTAACATTCCTTAAAAAAAAATGTAATTTATATTTTTAAAATTCGTCACTTAGATTTTTCACACAGTTAAATTTAAATGTTTGTGATTTCCATTGTTGAAACATGATATGATCCCATACACCACTCAGCCGTTTTTGGTACTAAGACACTTCAATTAAGTGTTGAAATCATTTGGTATTAAATATTGATAAAGCTTTTCCATACATACATCAATAATGCCTGAATTACATTTACGTCTTCCTCAATAAATATTCAGTAAATGTCTACTAGGTAAATAAAATACTACTACAGTAAATGTATTTTAAAGTAGCAAGTCACAAAGTAAGCAGTAAACTGGAATTAATTCGAACTGATTAATAATGTATCTGTAACTTGACTATACTATTTCTTATCATAAGACGTTTTTTCGATTATACTGTTGTGTGTTGCTAATATAAATATATGGATTTAGTATTTCTGCCATAAATTCTCTACAGCAATGCGATATATAAATAATGACTAAAATTTAATAATTTATTGACTGAATTTACCAGAAATTTAGAAAAGGTGAACAACAATGCCCATTTTTTTTTAATTTCTTGTAAATATTACCATCTAGACGACAACAGTAACTATAATATAGAAATAACGATATACAACTAAAAAAAACATGTGACGTAGAACTATAAAAATAATGTACTATTTCCCGCAATTGTCTTTTCTTATACCTTTGTTGAATAATTGAGTAATGACTGTTTGCTTACGTAATCGAAAAATAGATTCTATTTGTATGATAGATATAATCATGAAAAACAAATTGTGGGAGACGTGAAAGAAATAAAGCCATCTGTCCCTAGACAATAACTGTTTTTCATGGCGTCTTTTCTTCACCTGCACGAAAAGATTTGTTTCGATTGCAAAAGCTTTACTTTCAATAAAGATATCAAAATGTCTTTTAAACATATGGATTCCTAATTTTTTAGAGATCTCTGCCTCCTGTGGTAAATCGCGAGGTACCTTATAACAACTACTCATAGACTATAGAACTGTGTATCCAATGTATGTACAAATCATATAAATTAAGTACTTATTTGTGTTGTGATACACTATTTTTATCAGAACACAATGATTTATTTGTAATTGTATTTAGTGACGAATATTTAATAAAATTATTACCGACATTAGAGCTGTTTTAATTAAACATCTTAGATAAGTGCCTTCAGATGGACAATCAAACTATAAAGTGTGATTGTCATCGAAATAAATTAGACTTCGAAAATGGAGAAGGTTCTCAATTCAACTGTATTTGGATTTTTTTAATGTATTTTCCGCTATTACGTTGACAATTAAGAATCGATTTTGTTTTTATTTGTTGGAAATGATCTGAAATATACTTCAGCCTTCTTATTCTACTCAAAATAAAACAAATAATCATTACATCAGCTTTTGTAACACAAACTTACTTCGTGAAAATAATAAAACCCGAGTCGAGTAAAACGCTGAATGCCTCTTACGAACATTTTGTGTCGTCAGACAACGGCAAAGGCATTAGAAGTTTCACTCGGATTTTAATTATTTTCACAAAGTAAATTTAGGAAACGATGCCTTAGCAGGTCTTCATAGCGGTCAACGTACATTTTTGCCAAGCGATATGACCCTACTAGAAATACTATGCAGTAGGATATTCTCTTGGTACCTACTTATGTTAAAAAACATAACGCTAAGTAAAAATAATTATAATCACTAAACTCATAAAAGGTTTATTTCCTCTGCTAGAACGCTGAAAAGTCAAGGTACGTTAATGCCAAGGGATTTGGTTTCAACTACACATTATTTTGATCTAGCTCATAAGATAAGCGCACGCAATGTAAGCGTACAAAAATACATTTTTTTAAAATCAGATTAGATCATTGAAATCCTTGGTGTTCCCATTAGGGTTCTGTAATCCTACAAGATATCCCTATATATTCGCTCTGTCTATCTATTTGTCCGCCTGCGAGGTGGTTAAACCCCCCCTGGATTTCCAACTATTACGTCGCCGGCCCCCTTTATTTGCTGATTTCGAGGTACACTTTAATACATTGAGATGATCCTTCTTATTAGAATCTCCATAGTGAAAACGCATGATAATCCGTTCAGAAGTACGTTACGTGGAGGTCTTTGTTTTTTTTATATAGCAAGGGGCAAACGGAATCATGAAAAATATCCAACTGCGGAAAATTAATGCAATTACAAACAAAAATTTGATAGCTATATTTTCGTTTCAGCATCAACTGTCTTCGAACGCACTCAGTGCTGGAGCTGATGAAGATATTGGGCGAGGAGTTCGACATGAGGATGGAGACGTCGCTAGAGAAGGCGCGCGAGATCGCGGAGATATACAACCGGAAGCTGATGTTCCCAGCAGGTGAAGTTCTATATTTTATGCTTAAAACATTCCTTGTAGATGTTCATAATGCATTCGTACTCTATCTATATGTATATATTAATTTTGTATATCGTACGTTGAGAATCAAACCGTTACTAAACAAAGAAACCAGAATTTTCACGAGGAGCACTCAAATTTGCCAAACCAAAAACTTTTGAAAATACGAATTTTAAAACACTTAATTTACTCCTTTCATATTTTTGATATTTATACTTAACCTTAAGCCTCTATATAACCGCAAAAAGATATAAAAATATTAGAATCTATTGTATATATTTTTAAATTACTCAAGATTTAGTGACACTTTTCGGATGAATTTGCCAAGTGTGACTTTTCTAAGAAATACCTCCAGGTGTAACTATCTTGTTAGCGTTACTTTAGTGACTATGGACGCTCATTATTAGAGGGACCCATATTTTCAAAAACGGCAAAGGCTTTGTCGGTATTAACTTATAATACTTATTAAAATCCATTGCATGCCTCCTATTTAAAAAATAGTTTCTATTATTTGTAGTTTAATGTAACTAAATGTTAAAATGTAAATAATCTTAAATATTTATGATACAGTGTTCACTCGCTCTTTGTTAAAATCTTTATATATATATAAGACTAGACTGTACAAGCCTTTATCATCCTACTTATAAACCGCTGGACTAGATTGGATGAAATTTTGTATATTCCAAGAGGGTTCATGAGTGATTTTCAGAGTAATTTGACCTGTCGGTTGCACTGTTGTTGAAATACACCCCAAATTGGGCACATGCCCAATTTGGGGTGTAATGCCCAAAAGAGATTTTTTGTTTTATTAGAATTATTCGTAAGAAAAAGAAACAAAAAAAAAATTAAAAGAATATTGTAAAAAATGCAAACGCACTAAGTTACAATAACCTCGGGTTAGTTCCTGTTTGGCGTCGTACCGGACGTTTCGTCTGATTTGCAAATCGAGCAAGACAACGCCTGAGGTTCCGCTAGTAAATGTTTAAAAAGAAACAATTAATTATAACGTTACTTTCTGTCGTTTGCGTCAGATTCGGAGCACATGGCGTACTCGGTGCGGGAGTACATAACGTTCGAGGAGTGGCCCGCGCC
>JANCMC010029301.1:0-67831 GCA_024363005.1 Charaxes varanes | reverse complement strand
GGAAAGAAAGTAACTTTTAAACCAATTAGTAAAGATAAAGATGACCTAACTTCAACTGTTATTTTGCATTTACCCAAAACTTTTAGCATATACCTGTTTTGTCTAATTTCAGAAGTATTTTAAATCGCATGGGAATCGGATACTAAGAAATCCTCGTGGAAGGCGAGAGTGTGTACAGATTTGTTGAGACTACTTTGTTAGTAGAAAATATTATTATCTGTTTATATAAAAGTCGTACCAAAATATAGCTGCACTCAACTGCTTCTAACTCACTCACGTGAAATATTACTTAAATATTCCTTTGAGGGCGATAAAAAATCCTGTTAAATATGATAAAATATTACCATGTGTGAAAAGATTTTCTAAGATGCTTTTTGTACTCTATGTAGTAAAAAATTGTAAAAAAAAAAGGAGAAACAAAAAATAAACTCACTTACATTACGATCATAAAGTTTAAAATGAATAAGTACACCTGAAACTTAAAAGAAATATTATTATCCAAAGATGCTCAGCTATGTCAAATTTCCACAACCTATGAGTTGGGTACTTTTAGATTTTCCAGAGACAAATCATATCTTTAAAAAAAAAACAATATCAATGTACATTTTCGTAACAAAACGTGCTACTTGTAAAGCTTGCGAAACAGTGTAAGTGTCCGTAAAACCTTTACTGGCGTTTGAAAAATTTTCCGCATCTGCCTTAATTGTTTTTTAAAATGACACGCAAATTATCTTAATTCCGATGGCTGTCAAAGCGATAACAGTAAAAATATAGTCACAAGTGCATGCCGGCCACTGATTACGGAACGACCTCCACAGCTGATATAATTTTATATTATTTAATATAAGACACAGAAAGCGATGTTATTTGAGATATGGGTTACAAAATTAAACACACATACGAAGCTCATCGTGTTTGCAATTGATAAGAAGCATTTCAGGAGTTACCGCAATAAAAACAAGTCAATTGATATCAAAGTTAGAGCTTCAGTCACCGTGAAAGAATGCAAAATCAGCTGTCCGCCTTTTTGAAAGGGACCTTAAGTAAAGGTAATACTATAATGAAGTGGCCCGGGTTTTTTGTGGCGTCCACGATTAGCCCTCCCGGCGATGTGAGGTCGCGTACCCCGACCCTATAATTACCAAAACGATCCTAATTTCATAATGGTTCTGTCACAGCGTTCCCGAAGAAAAAGTATCCAAAGGACAATTTTCGTAAGAGTTAATAAGCCATGATATGTTGCAGACGTTTAAGGAATTATTATGTAGGATGTCTAACGATTTTATCGTCCTTTATTATAGATGCTTTTAGTTTGTAAGATTAGATGGTTGGGTTGTGTTTGTCCGTTTTTTATTTTAACAGCGGAAGTTCAAATCGTCGAATTAGTTTACGTATTCTCCGATATTATTACATCAACATCGTCAAAGTCTGTTTTGGTCGTTGTGTCTGCAATAAGTACCGGTTCTTGTTTTCCTTCCTATAATAAATATGGATACTCGTTTTGACAATCTTTCGAATTTAAATTTTTATTCTGATCGACAGAAAACTTGCCAGAGGGATTGGTGATGGTAAAAAATTGAAAGTATACATTCAGTGGTTAGCTACGTTAGCAAAAGTGTAAATAATTACTATCGTACCATGAATGGTAGTCCTCTAGGCATCTTTTATGTCATCATTTCAGAAAAATAGTACTCGTACTTGTGTCTGAATGTCCTCTAGTCAACTTAAAACATTCTTACAAAGAAAAAGAAACCATCTAAGTTTAATTTCATTTATTCATTCCTAAATTTGCTTACAGATGATTATACCAGTACATGAAACCCAGTCAGGGTATGCAAATTAATATATAAATTATAATATGTCAGTCCATTTGCAATAGAAGAAATAATAATAATATCAAACAAAGAAAATATTCGAATAAAATTAAACGAGACAACAGTTATTAATAAACTTAATTGACAAAATAAAATTGTAGTAGAGAATACTGACAAACAAATTTTATCCAAAGATGATATATATAAATAAATAAATATATACAGGACTATATGACACACGGACGTCTGTTCCTAAGGTAGACAACTTATTGCCTGTGTTACAGGTAACAGACGTCTGTTATACACAAATATTTTATTTTAGAAAAATATAAATACATTCTTATGAATAATACACCCAGACTCGAGGTGGGAATGGAACACACGACCCCTGGAGCAGAAGGCAAAGTTACTGCCCACTGCGCCAACGGGCCAGCCATGAAATATGAAAAATGTTTCCTCCAAATTTTGATAATTTGGTAATTGTGGTTGGCTTGATGGGTTAAAAATGGTCGTAGGTGTGGTGTAGACAGCAAGGGTCGGCTGCAAATGGGCATTCATATAGTTCATTAGAGGCTCGGAGGTGAGAGATGTTGGCGCTGTCTCCTCAGCGGGGGTCCCACCAGACCAAATCCCAGGGCCTGCCAACATAACAGATATTTTTGGGATTCACTATTTCGTCAACTTCATCAACCAGACTGTTAATAACGCTATTAACTTCTAATGACTGTATGATTCGACTTGATTAAACTAGTATTATCTTTCTTACCAATACTAGGAATAATATAGGCGAGAAGAATGCCTGGCATTTGAGTCGATCGCTAGGTTAAGTAGCTCTTATCGCGACCGGGTGATAGATGAGTGACGAATTCTAACACTGGTTTTCATATATACGACCTTCTTCATCGTAAAATAGTGGGCCCCGATTAATGTCATTGTAATGTCATATTAGTAAAATTGTCGAGATTTTGGAGACAGACAAAAGTGGGTCATCTTAACTCGCCATACAGCAATTTTAGCGATTCCTCGTCTAAATATAAGGGAAAGGTCAACTAACACTAAATCTTGAAAGCAGCGGGACGTTCAAAGATGAATTTGGCAACGAGGTAGTTAACAGTTAGTTGACATACGTTATGACCGGATTTTACGATAGACCTACAGGCAAGTTTAATTTTATGCGGACGAAGTCACGGGAAGTAGCTAGTATCATATACAGACAGACTACACAATTTCCTTTATACGTATACATTAAAGTAATCGAAGTTAATATCAAGTCCATTTAGTTTAGGTGTTCATAAAGTATCGGATGTTGGAATCCAGTCAGCCCTGGCCGAGGCGAAGACACCGGGGGTCCATCCAGACGTCGGAAAGCGTTGATTTGTGGGCGGACTCCCGCGGTCTGTGTGTGTACACGCGCCCACGACAACTATACCTCCGCAACCTGATGAGGCTGTCAATCTTCACACATGCTGTTTAACCTACAGCTCTGCACCGAAAAGGGCAGACTTAAGTCCGTGAGGTATTTGTTTAGAAACCCAAACCCCACACAATAAAGTATCTCTTCATACCTAAGTAGCCCTAAGTACCACGACACCTCTAAGTACCACGGTACCTCTAAGTACCACGGCACCTCTAAGTACTATGGAACCTCTAAGTACCATGTCACCTCTAAGCACCATAGCACCTCTAGATGCCTCTAAGTACCTTAGTACCTATACCAGTATAGACCCCTACTACCAAAAAATTGCTTACTTTAAGTGAAAACTATGCAATACCGGCTGTTTCCTGCGACTTCGTCTGCATAAACTTGCGAGATTCCTTAGACTTCCTTCGTCTGACCTTACCGAAGAATTCTTCCTTAGCGGATGTCTACAACCTTCTATATAAATACCTCTTTGCCGAATTTAATCATTGTGCGTCTCGCGATTTTCGCAATTTCGTGTTAGGTGACCATTCGTTTATATATATAGATTAGGTCAACTTAAATCTTGACTTTTTTTTTTACTTTGATAGGGCTTTGTGGTTATGATTATTTTTATACCCTAATACTTTTGGGTAAAAATATTATCCCAAAATCATTAAAGGTTCCCGCGAGAAAATTGTCAAAGTCTCAAAAGAGTTCATAATAATTAATGAACTAAGATACTTCTATTCTAGATAAACTTATATAATTTATTCATTAATTATTATTATTCAACGTATTAACCTAATTAAGATCGATATCATCATCATCATAATAATACCATAATCGTGATTCAGAATATTTTTGGAAATCAAAAGTGATATTAATAACCATTAGCGACTGATTGATACAATTAAATTTTGATAACTTGATCTGATGCGATGAGACTTATAAGTTTTTTATGCTTACGCCCAGAAGGCTCGCATACGCGTTGCTGGCCATAAGGAAATAGGCATGCTTTTGCATATTATAAATAAATAAAAAGTTATGTTTTTAATAATTTATTATAAATTTATTTTACATATAAATTTTAGTGTTAAGTTAAGTAATACGTACATTGACAATCCAGGGCTGTCCACATCAAAGAATTTTCAACCAAAAGCTACATATTCGTATTTTATATCTTATACTTATATATAAAGCTGAAGAGTTTGTGTGTTTGTTTGCTTGAAGGCGCTAATCTCAAGAATTACTGGGTTGATTTTAACAAAAAAAAATTCTTTCAGTGTTAGATAGCCCGCTATCATCACGCTAAAATTGAATTTATTTTTTTTAACCTAGTTTTACGCTGACCGAGTCGCAGGCACAGCTAGCTTAGATAATAGCAAAAGGTTATCTATCATGAAATCTCGAAAGCAGCGGGATGTAAAATGATGAAATTTGGCTAGGAGTTCATAGTTAGTAGACACCAACTACGAGAGGATTTTTCGATTCTGTTTTCGAAATGAAAGTAAAATAATATCTGAATTTCCACCATTAGTTCTACGTCACTCTATAGTCTATTGTCATCTACAGCCATGGACATGAAGACTACGTAAGTGCTATATTAAAATATTATGTTTGCACAATTTCTCTGTGGGAAAGTTACTTTAGCTTCGGTGTTTCTTCGATGTGACTTAGAGACCTATAAAAAAAAAGCTATATTCATTCCTCATTGGACAAATTAATTATAATAGCAATCAAACATCTTTGTTCAGCCGTAGTGAGGTTTATAATAAAAAATGCTTTTTTAAGACTATTTGATAAGAGCAAAAGAATTACAAATGCCGTTCTTAATAACACTCGTCTTTTTATCCAGGCTCACACACACCCACAATACGAATTAATATTACCAGCACGAATGACATCAGACCTCGCACGTTTCGAATCCCCGAAGCTACTACCATGGGTCGCAGCATTTCTCCGTCTGTACGCAACAACGAAATTTGGTAGGTTACTATGTTGTTTCCTTATGTTGGTGTGTTTAGTCCTTTTGTTCCATTCGTGTGTGACTTTGTTAAATTATAATCTGTGTCGTTATTCATTCATAGTATCATCTATTTATATACTGTTATTAGTTTATATAGAGCGTGCTGTTGTAATATAGGCCATTTATAATTTAGCAACCTTTATATTGGGTAAAAACTTTTAGTTGCACTTTGTTGTCCAAACACCTTCGTGTCTTTTCCATTGAACGTGACATTGGCGAATTAAATTGTGCCAGGTGTCCATGGGCCGTTGTTCATAGATTTGACTGACCCGTTTGCGCAGTGGCATTGATCCTGCCTTCTGCTCCGGGGTCGTGGGTGCGATTCCCGCCTCGAGTCTGGGTGTATTATCCATATGTATGTATGTATGAATATACAAAAGAAAAATATTTGTGTATAACAGGCGGCTGTTACCTTTAACACAGGCGTATGTTCCTAAGGTAGACCTTAGGAACAGACGTCCGTGTGTCATATAGTCCTATATATTTATTTATATTATTTATAATTTATATATAGTTTCCTTGAAATAAGAAACAATTGTTCTGTGGACTTATTCGTTGTAGAGATTGAAAGTTATCTGATATTATAATGTCGTTTCGAAACAATATAAGTCTTAAAAGGTCACATGGCTGATGTGAATGCCTTAATCTAAGGAAATACACTACGAATACAAGTATCCCTTGGGAACTTTATCGGAATAAGTTTTTTATAAACTGTGTCCTATACACCTTATTATTATAATATATAGGACATCAATCATTTGACCTATTGTTTTGTTCCACATAATGTACAACAAAGTTTCAAAAGTTTACTGTCTAAAGTATACGGAATAAAAAGAATTTCAAGATTAAAGATCCCCACCAATTTACTAACGTCAAGAGAATCCGACATTTGAATACTACAAAGAAAGATTGATATAAACCTTTTCTGCCCTTCATTTATTTTTACCTGCCACTTTGTTTTTACTTTCTATCTTTATTTTCAACTCTTTAATAAATAAATGTTTCTTCCTAAGCGACATCATTATCCAAACTGATGGCGTTCTTTTTATTATTTATGGGCTCTAGAAATTGAGAGAAGATCCGAGATACACGAGGAAAGTTGTCTATATTTCCTACTCAAACTATTATTCAACGGTTTATGGAACTAACACCGTAAGATACTCCATTCAAATCTTGTCCTCGCTGACTTCTTGTAGTAGCCCCTACTGATACGAGCATTTAATGAGCTCGACTCAAGTGAAACGAGAGTATTAGATATTTTTCCGTATTTAATAGTCATACAAAAATTTTTCACGAGGAGGTCGTGGTCTATTCAGTGGTCAGCATTTGAATCGATCGCTAGGTTAAGTTGCTCTCGCTGCAACTGTGTGATAGATGGGTGACCCATTCTAACACTGGTTTATATTAAATATTAGAGTAAAAAAGTGTTAAAGACTATTAAAGGAAAGTCGTGTAATTCCCAGTTTTACTGTCACTGAGTGATATTCGTCCGGAACGAGTGATAATGTTAGCGACGCATCGGCGAACTTTCTGGTAAAGCCATTTTTTAAGGAAAATATCGTTGCAGTAGTTTGGACGTTTTGTCATTTTGTTTTGAAAACTTTGACATATTAAGAGTGCCAATTTTTTTAATTTTTGTTTTCGGAGTTTTAAAGCCATACCTTCTACCGTTGAGCTATCGATCCTCCCTATATAGAACTAATTATAATAAGATTAGTGTAAATAGAGAACACACACATATAAATAATAAATATATACAGGACTATATGACACACGGACGTCTGTTCCTAAGGTAGACAACTTAATGCCTGTGTTCTGCTTTTAAAAGAGTGGCTATCGAGTTTCTCGTTGTCTATTCTCGTGGCTCTACTTTTCCAAGTCAGTGGTAGGTTAACGTAAGGATAATCAGAAAAATGTGTATATTTAGGAATATATGTCAAAAAAAATCGGAAGTGTTTCGATTTTTCTGATGAGAAGTACATATATCTGAGGTATTCGGCAGAATTCGTAAAAGTCTAATTGACACTCCTATTTTCTTTATTTTCGCTATACTTTTTTACAACTTCTCAATTATGATTAGACTACCCTTTTGATTAAAGAATCACTTGCTTTTTGAGACTCCGCTCGTCTATAAAAAAGTTAATTGAACGCGGTGTGTATTGAGTCAAAAGCGATCTAGTAGTAGCGTGCCTTAATGATTTAAAAACAGCGACGTATTTGCTAAGTAATGAATTACTTTTGCCGTTCTGCAATGGCTCGAAAATTCTGCGCTTCGTTTTTTTTTTTACTATTTATAAAGTTGTAAGTATTTTTTTAAAAACTCCTATTACGTGGGAAGGAAAAGATATTCTAAACCGTCATTTCCAAGGATGACAATTTGCTAAACCCAGATTGATCTTTTGAAGTCTTTGCCATGTATGATTTTATATATATATATATATATATATGCAATAGAAACGCACGTATGAAAGAAGACCTTTGGACCAAAAAGGTAACGTAATGGCTGGCACAATGAGCAAAAGAAATAGGGGCAGGAATTAGGATTATCATTAAATTAATTTTTAATATTAATATTATAAGAAAAAAAATAAGAGAAAATAACATTGGCAATTGCCACGAGAACACGCCTGAACAATGTTAAGACCAAAATTTAAACCTGTGTTGAGTAAGTCACAAAATTTTCCTTCAGGCCAAAGACAATTTGAGATTTATTGATTGAGATCTTATAATTCTATTTAATGTGGCACATAGTAGATATTAATGGAAATTTTAGAGATTTGTGTTGCTGAGTTACAATATCTTAATAGAATGTCACTTTAGCTACTAAGAGTGGTTTAAATGAGTATGAAAAGTAAAATAATAAACTGATTGTTTTCAATCATGTATTGTAATCATGCAAAAATTATATAACCCTGTAAAAAAATATATAAAATTATAATAGACCAACCTTTTTGCTGTCTCGCTGTAATAAACAAAGGATAGGTGCGATTATTTGATTGAACGGCTGATTAAAGCTAATGTGTTCCGACACATACTATATTCGCCTCGCCCGATCACACTTTTTTGTAACGGTCCCGTAACGCATTCGCCAGCTTACTCCTCAATTCAAGCGTGCGTCAAGAAGTTACTTCAAAAAGATTACAAATAAAAATTAAGTCGCAGTAGTTCGCGATTGTAGGACAAAAAAAAACAAATATCATTACATAAACAGTTGTTTACACAAATACATATGTTCATTACTTTAATCCCCTCTATTACACGGAAGGTTTATTCCACATTTTTCCTATAATGAGAGATGGAGAATAATCCTATAAAGCGTTTGTATGACCCCGAATGTGCAGAATATAATATTATACACATTATATTATATATTATAGAATAATATAAATGCGTTATAAGAGCACCGTGTTATAGGAGAGATAACAGTATGCATTTATACATATTGAACAAAACAGTGCAGCGAAAAAATCGCAAAACGCTCTTGCCTCATTATCGAAAACATAATCACGCATTAATCTATCATGTCATAAAAGGTACGATACAAATCAGTACATCACATAAAAGTACGACGCACACCGGACGGACGTCCATCGTGAGAATGGGCTGTATGTTTTATTGTAATATAACCTTTATATTTATTACGATTGGTGTCACGAATTGGTTGAAAAGCACAAGTGCGCGCGGACGACTGTACGAGATAAAATTCGGAGTGGAAGGTTGATTCTACGCGATAAACGTGATAACATCTAATAACCTAAATCGTACAAATTCAACATGAAACGTCTGAAACGGTAGTCAATTGCGCGATTATTGAGAGTGTTTAACATTATCAAAAATATCGTCTTATCAGCTATTGCTGACATCTACTAAGTCCTATTTAGATTAAAATCGTACTTGGGGTATGTGATTTGAGTGTTTGCGAATTCGTTATCGCCTCAGATTTGATATATATTGAATTACTTTTATGGGGATGTACATTAAAATCAAATATTTGTTTCAATATTGCATCCAAGTGTTTGGAGTTCCGTCATCATTAGGAAGTTCTATACTAGCTGTACCCCGCGACTTCGTCCGCGTGATCTTGATTTTCTGAGATTTTGTTATATTTTGAAGGTTTTTACATTGTTTGCCGAACCCTAATTATTTGATAAAAGCAAAGTAGCCCAAGTTATTTCTTAAAAAATTAGCTACGTACCAGTGAATGTCCCGTCCAAATCGGTCCTGCCGTTTCGGAGGTTCCAGGCAGGTTCCAGACGTTACAAACGGACCCCATAATTTTATTTATTTGGTGCATTGATTAACTTTATTTATACCAATTACTAATTCCATAACTTGTGAACTTATTAGGTATCAAAGGTGAACTAATTTTAGCGTTTGCCTGCTAGAAATTTTAAAAAAAAATGTATTCTGTACATCGGTATATATTTTTTAGTTTCTGTTATAATGTATATTATCTCTTTGTCCCTCCCTCTCTCTTTATCAACAATGAATATTTTCTATAAATGTCGCTCTCTTTATAACAAGGCATATTAAATACGGAACTTATTATTCATACAAAGAGGCCGTCATTCGACAAATATACAATATGATTTATTGATTACAATCACGCAAATGACAACATATGATTACGATAGTCCATCTCATTAATTCGATGCAGTTTTGTCGCTAACATGATACTGTTAAATAATATATGCTGTTCAGTGCTCATTTGTCAATTAACCCTATTACATAAATTGTTTTTGATTAACAAACCAGTTCCACGATGAAATCAACGCTACCTTAAAATCAATTTTTATCTATGCTAATAACGCATGGAGCCTCGGTAGCTCAGCAGTTGTAATGTTGGATTGAAATTCTCCAAACTTATGGTTTCACCTACGAGCCCGCTGGTCTTTTGTCGCACCCAAATGTGACACAATCTTCTACTTCTACCATTCCATCATATGGGATCGGCCCTTCTCCTGAAGGAACCCTTTCCAGAAACATTGCAGGTACTTTTTATGTTTCCAGCATTACTAATTTACTGTACTCAATAATTGTTGGTAACCGATTTAATAGCAAACTACAGTCAAAGCCATTCCTGGAATGATTAATTTAAAGTTTTATTACATTCTGTAATGGGTATCCTCAGCGGAATTAGAAAAATAATGCAAACCGTGTCAGAGTGTCGGACAAAGTTATAATTATAGAAAAGCCTCACTGTAAGTTAAAATACATTTACGTATAATACCTATTATTTAACAAGAGATCGCCACAAATCTTTAGATTTACATATACTTATTTAAAGCTTATACTATATACAAATTCCAAGTTATATACAAAATTTCAATTTTTTGTACCATGATATTGGTATATTTGAAAATTACTGGCAAGATACATACGATCGTGTATACGTGTGTGCGTAAATCGTTTGGCATTGGTGTGCGTGGGGTTTTATTTAATAATTTAGTGAATTAGTAATGCATATTTTAGAAAAAACATTAGTATTCGCACACTATCCTCTATGTAATAGGCACAAATTTCGTAACATGGTACCAAAAGTTTTCGTTTCACGTATTTATATTATCTATTATATTATATTTTTGGATAATATTATCTTTTAATTTAAACTGTAATATTTTTTCATCTAAACTTTTCTTCATACTTAAACAGCAGCTCTCGCTCTGTGTATTTCTCTTTGTTTTGGTTTATCCAGGATAATCTTCAGCATACTCGGCGAACTGGGCAACAAATAAGCTATATTTTTACCAGGTAGCGGTTTACCGTCTTTTGTGAATAACATGGACAAATAAAATTGCACAAAGGCACTCAGACGCGTTGTCGACCTTACAATTAAATAAATGTAATGCTATTTTCTTAATAATGCCGAGATCGTAACACTTTCAAAGAACTTATGCAAGAGTGTAAATTAATGAAGTGAAATTCTGGAAACAAAAACCCAGTAGGAAAGCTGTTCTATTCGGGTAAGTACAAATTGATATTGTTTTATTCAGGGATTTAATGACAATGAGCGTGCAGGTAATGTCTTGCTTCCTCGCGATTTCTTACATAATTTAACATGGTGTTAGGCTGTGGGGCTTTACAAGTACGAAAGGGTAAAATTGATTATCCCTTACGTTCTTATTACATCACTATCGTTGGAAATTTTCAAGGTCTTTTAAATAACACACCAACAAATCAGGCCAGCAAAGCATCTGTAGCAATGGGTTGAGACGCTATATCAAAGGGATTTATATTGATTCTACGTACTCTTTGCTTCCACTATATACTTAAATTATTTGATTGATCAATAATTATTTTATTTAATCTGCCACTGCCTTAAAGTTATTATAATTTATATAATGGTACAATAAATATGAGCGTGAGCACTTACTTATTTCTTCGGAATCATCGGATAGGATCGAGGACTTGTCCTCGATTTTCTGAAACAAAAACAAAAACATATTATTGTCATAGTTACACCGAAACACATGTAGGTATATTAAAAAGTAAATGGTTGGCCGAAAGTCGCCCACAAATATATTAACTTGCAAATTGTCCTGCCCCTAGATAACCTACCTTTTGAGGGCGCGCGCAGTTGACGTAATTCTGTTCAGTCTTATAAATTAAATATGTATTTCTATCGAAGCGTAACTTCTTAGCACCTTCGTGAATTCAAACTTTAGAGTACTGTCATAAAAACCAATTATACTCTATAAGAATACTCTGTGAGACCTAAATTTAATGTGTAAGGAAATGTTGAAATTTCAACTTCCACGGCGTTCTGTTATCAACAATTACGGAATACAGTTGCTTTAAATAACAAAATACGGCTTTCGTTATCGCCGCAGTAGCACGTTATCACTAGTAATTACTGATAATGAAACACAGGCGTAGAAGAAAGCCCGCATCCGGCCGGAAGCCCAGCCTGAGGTGTTTGTCATTTCCAGTAGGTTCGGATCTTGGTGGGCACAGTTCCTTATCCCAGGAGACTCAACCGCCGCAGTAGTTAATCCCGGGATCGGGGGCTCGAAAACGTAACCGAAACAGCGCCGTCCAAGAATCCGAGTGTCATATCCGGTGATAAGGCGGTCTTCCTTCGAGCGAATGGTTTTATTATTTGTCAATAGATGGCGCTAGTAATCGATTGATTCACCCTCTTTCCACAAAAGTACTATATTATAGAGTAAAATTGACTTCTTTTGTGAGACACATGTTAATTTAATTTAATTTAACATAATTTAATTTAATTTTAATTATTTTATATGCATGTATTGTGTTAACTTTAATTTTAAGTGATTTAAAGTTTACCTATTTTTCAGAGGCTCACATAAGATCGGCGTGAAGTGGCGGCAATGCTGTCACGTCAAGTGATGGTGTTGTTGTCGCGTTTCGTTCGGTTAGTGAGACTTCCCGGTGGCCTAAACTCGTCATTAAGGGCCGGTAACGCATCTGCTAGCCTTCTGGTCGTGCAAATGTCCATTGGCGTCGGTAGGCACTTAGGTGCCTGCTCCTTGCTTGTTTGCCCCCTTGTAACATTAATAAAAAGAAAAATGTCACTTCCGCTTCTTAACAAATTATTATCTATTTATTTGCTTATATATTTGCTAAAGAAACTCTTAAAACGTAGCTACATAAACTGCTTTATCAGAGGCAGCCAGACTCCTTCTGTGTGCAGGTACTAGGGCACGCAGATGGGACGTTGTTTAAGTTGCACACCTGATGTAAGTAAAATGATGACTTCTTACTTGATTATTTCATTAGTATGTGACGAAACGAGCCGTGGCCAACTATGAAATTAAAAAAAAGTTTATAAGTGGGAATAGTTAAACGTCAGATGAGTTTGAGCGGGATTAAAAAAGTATAAAACTGTATTAGAATTCTCGAATAAAACTTGATTTTTGATATTTTAAGTTTCATTTTTTTTAAATAATTGAATGTGGAGTGGTCTAAGAGAAAGAGACCTTTGCCCAACTAAGATACATTGCAAGCTCAGAAAAAAATTTTGGTTTGCAGCCGAATTGGGTCGGCTCGTCCCTGTCGCTTCAGAGCGTACACGACGTCCATAGCGGTGACGGTCTTTCTCTTCGCGTGCTCGGTGTACGTGACGATGACAAACATGCTTTGAAAAATCATGTACCTGTATGTAATACAGTCGGAGTAAAGAGTTACTAAAGTATTCTTTATTTATTGCGAATTTCTATAAAGCTTCTACAAAAGATGTTTCTTCTATGGATTTTCTTTTTCTTTGATTCTCTTTTCTTCCTCTACTTGGATGTATTTCCATTTTTAATCTTACGTTTAATCGTATACTTACTTAATGGAATGATGTGTGCATCTGTTTGAATTTCTTTTTTTAAAACACTTAATCGAGTAGTGCTTAGGTCCCTGGATCGTAATCCTTTAGGGTTATTTGGACGAAACAGATCTGATATTGATGATATACTAGAGCTTCTTGAATTCATGTTTCTTCTAATATATTATTCGTTTTAAAATAATGAAGTAATTGTTAACGTGATAGTTTTTTTTATGTTACAAGGGGCAAATGAGCAGGCAGTAAGTCATTACCGATGCCCATGGACGTCGGCACCTTCAGAAGATTCGTGGATGTGTTGCCGGCCTTTAAAAAGGGAAAGTTTTCAGAAACCGAACGAAACGCGAATATAATACCATTAATTGACGTGACAACATTATCGGCTACCGACCACTGATTAGGCCACAAACACCCGTAGCATGCGTAAATGCGTTACAATTAATATACCATCATGTTCAAAATTCATGTGATTATACAAAATACAGATGTATAAGATATTAATTTTTTTAATACAAAAACGAATTTAGTCACCAAAGTGAAGTATTTTAATAGCATTTTAGTTATCCTTTTAGTATTTACTTGATGCTTTAAGGAGTAACATTGAACACTGTACTTTTTAATAAATAATTAGGGTTCCGCTCAAAAAAAAAATTAGGGGAACTAACAACATTAATTGTAGCTTCCAATTCTGATACCGTTGTGTGTCTATATAGTTACAAATAATCTACGTTTAGGTGGTAGTGAGAAGAGAGTGTTTTGGTGAGTTCGTTAATGAACATTGAGAAGAGTAGAGGAGATAGTACGCCGCCTTGAGAAACACCAGCAGAATCCATGGCGTACTGGATATCATCAGTTACCTTAAATAAAGCTGTAACAGTACTATGGAAAGAATGAGAACCGGATAAAAGGTTGTTATTTGAAAGAAAAATACATAATTGTTGGAAAACAGCATTTTTTATGACTTTGGAGAGTATCAATTTTCAGAGAACCAAGACAACTGCAGTACCAGCAGCGAGATATCAGAACCGCGCACCTTGTTGGATGATGACTCTGATGATAATGAACATGAACAAGATCGTCGTGTACTCAATCATCATCACGATCACGAGGTATAATTTATTTTATTCTATTTTTTCATTTATTAAGAATAAAAAAATAAGATATTTTATCAATATTTGTGCGAAGGTGCTCGTATTGCTAAAGAATATTTATGATTTTCTTATGAGAGGTAGCAGAAATTTGTACAAAAAACAAACGGATAGTCCATGACAATGCAATCTCTTTGTTTTTAATTAGCCGACTGTGTCCCACTACTGAGCAAAGGTGTCCCCCTTCTCGGACCGCTTTCCTCTTTCTTGGGCCAGAGCAATTATTTCGGCAACGGATATAAACGAATCGAATGCTTTTTAGACGCCCGATAAAATTTATCTCTTTGACCAGTTTTTTTTTTCTTTAAAATAATATTAGGAATACTTTTTAAGTATGTCTAATATTCCCTTTTCCCCTCCTACTAAGTTTAAATTTAAAGCTTGTATTAGGAGTGGGTGCGACAATACCCCAACGGCAGTGGGATTTGAACCGTGTACCTTGCAGATTTCAGTCCATACCTTATATCGTTGAGCTATTGAGGCTCCTTTTATAACCAGTTTTTGAAAATGTTATAAAAATCTATAAAAATAAATAGTCACCTAACACGAAATTTCGAAAACCGTGGGACGTACAAAGATGAAATTTAGCAGGTAGTAGACATCTGCGAGTTTGGAAATCTTAAGGGGACTACCTTGCCGGCGGATAGACGGAGGGACGGGCAGAGCGAAGCTATAAGGGTTTTTGTACTACTCGACTAAACTATGGAACCCTAAGATATGCTGTATACGTCATAGAACATATTTTTCAAAAAACCTACTAAGTCAAGACTAATGTAGAGCTGCCCGACTAGGAAAGTATTTTACCTTAAGGAAATTACAGCCAAACGATGTTATTTGCCTGTGTTATGTTGTTTACCCTCACACATTATGCTTTTTGCCATCTCATTTGAATCAAATCAAAAGATTTATTCTTTGAGTAGAGTTTTACAAGCCCTTTTGAATCGTCAGATATTTTAAAAGCTGCCCCTGATTCGGAAATGTCGAGCCGTAAGAAGAATCAGACCAGGTAGGCCGAGGAAGAGGTGGCGCGACGACTAGGACGCCTTTGCGGGAAAGGAGTGGATTGGTTTAGCTCTAGATAGAGGAGAGAGGTCTAAGAGTGGGCAGGCCTTTGCCCAGCAGTGGGACATTATGGGCTAATAAAAAAAACATAAAAAAAGATTCTCAAAGATCGCCCCAGCATCTTGCATATTTTAATGACTTTCTTTAAGTGCATTACTATTTAGGTTTGCTTTATACATAAGTAATTATGTGTGGTAACCTTAAATCAGGTAAGTGTCAAATTTTTATTAAATTCAGCAAAGTACATAAGTTTATTCTAGTTAGTTGCACTGTTTAAACGAGTTATCGCAATTTATTTTCCGATTCTATTATGTTATTAATTAAATATGCAAGTTTAGAACTACACAAAATCAATATTTTTACATACATTTAATTATTACTCCATCTCAAATAGGGTTACCAAAAAAGCTACAAACATAATTTTGCTTATAAATAGACTTTTTATTTTAATTTTAACCACGTTGTGATGTCAAATGTATATAAAAAGGATATAATAAATAAGTATATATATTTTTGTTTTAAAGTTTGTCAAAAATTATTTTTAACAAGTGAAATCAAAATGATAAATCCGGAATTTTTTTTATGTAACAGAGCCAAAGCTGAAGAGTTTGTTTGATTGTTTGTTTGCTCGAATGCGCTAATCTCAGGAACTGCTGGTCCGATTTGAAAATTTCTTTCAGCGTTAGATAGCCCATTTATCGAGGAAAGCTATAATTGAAAGCTAAAATTGAATCCATTTTTTTTACCTAATTTTACGCGGATGAAGTCGCGGGTAACAACTATTATTTGTATAAAAGTGCATATTTTTGTTTTGTAGAGAAATATTATGGTTTTACCCTCTACTTCTATTATTCTGTTAGTATTAGTAGAACTGGTATTATATTCTATTCTGTTGGGCTGTTGTCAAAATAGCTTGTAAAAGTCTATTTGAATAAAATGTCATTTGAATTTGAATTTGTTGGGTCGAAAGTATTTTTAATTTTAAGGGCCTGTCCGTCGATACCTTTGGTCACCCTATTAATGTTTTTTTTTAATTGCCTTATCTTTGGAAATGTCAACTATAAAAAAAAATAGTATCGCGTCATAAATCTTTACAAATTATGTTTGGGGTCACGATTTTGTTGAGCGTTTCTTGTTTTCGCTTAAAAAACCACTTTTTATAGAACCATTAATGTTTGTTTTTATTTCGCATACAATGATTTACAGTTTAGTTGAAATATATAATTCTTTTTATTTTTTACTAACTTTATTTTGATTTTGTAAAATTAAGGAATAGAGCTATGCAGCCAATAAAAAATTCATCCAAGATATTTCGTCAAATTTTCGCAATATTTGACCACTAGTCTTTTTAATAACTTCTATTGACTAGAAAGCCAAAAAAATATACTTATTTTCTAAAGATATCATTTTTTTTCTACAATTACAATTACTCGTTATTCTTCTATTAGATGCGAACGTGACTTCGTCCGCCTAAATTTAGGCGAAAAATTAGATTCACTTTTAGCGTCATAATATATAGCCTATAGCCTTCCTCAATGAATGGGCGATCTAACACTCAAATAATTTTTCAGATCGGACCAGTAGTTCCTGAGGTTATCGCATTCAAGCAAACAAACAAACAAACTCTTCAGCTATATATTAGTATAGATTGATTATCACATTATAGAAAGTTGCAAAGATAACACTAGACAAACAGAAAAACGAAGATTTTCAAAAATATTTTTGGACTATTAAAGCATGCAAAAGGAGGCACCAAATGGCAACTACATATTGATTAAAGTCAGACATATTTTTAGACATCAATCTATATATAAAACGTAAAAGGTCACTCAATAAGAAATCTCAAAAACGGCGGGACGTACAATAATGAAGATTGGCAGGGAGATAGTTTGTGGACATCCGCTAAAAAAGGATTTTTAGGGCCAAATTAAGGAGGACAAAGGACTGTTACAAGTTTAATTCGAAGCCGACTACGTTGCGGGAAAGAGCCAGTTTTTATATATACGGAAATTGTATAGATATTTGTGTGTTTTCCGAAACACCTCCAGTCCCAAATATTGTCGGGAGGATTTCTTCAGTATCGATTCCTCATGTGTTTGGTATTCAGAGCGCGCAGGCAGTGTACCCGCATGGTAAGTGACTCTATTTGGCCAAGCCTTTTACGGCGCCGGACGTCTGCTGACGACAGAGCGTCTACGTGCATCCCACGAATGAGCTGGCCGAGCTGTTTTGGTCACGGCGTCATCCTAATAGAACGCAAACGCGCGATGCGAGCGAACTTGGTTCGTACAAACGTGCGATCAAACATTATTGATGTCTAAGAAGTGTCCTAATTGAAGAGGATATGATCGGAGCGGAAATTTTCAATACACACACACACACACACACAGACACTTCTTAAATATCAATCGATCGCATGATCATACGAATTAATTTCGCTCGCATCGCGCATTTGCGTTCTATTAGGATGTCACCTACCACTTACAAACTTGTAGGTTAATCATAAGTGTATATAACAATGTCCACTTGTGTTTCCGATACGTTACAATGTGTACAAATGAATATTTTTATCTTCATAATATTATGAAAGACTAGTTTTATCCCGCGACTTTGCGGAGAATTCACTAATTACTGGTTTTGTTAAGTTTTGAAGGATTTCATTTATTGTATGTCACTCTATGTCACTAATTGTAACACCAGCTATCAGCCAGTGATAGTCTTGTCAAAACTGTTGCAGCTGTTTCAGATATTATCACGAACAAACAGACCGAAAGGGAAAAAAATAATTGTGGTTTTGGTATATGATACACTTTTTTTTGTTATCTATAATCTACTCTGTACACTATATGTCATATTTAAATGTGAAAACTTTATTGGTTTATATATTATGTAATAAGAATTTTTGTAGGAAATATTATATTGTTTGTTTCCCTAATAAAATAAAATAAAATAAAAAAAATAACAAATTGTTAAGTAATTTAATTTTGACGCTACGGACAGATAGTTAAATTTTATTTATATATATAAACAATAAGGTTTTATTAAGTAGAGCAGTGTCCATGTGAGCGTCACAAGCAAGAGGAAAGCATTTCCCTGACACGGTTAATACAAGGTCAACGACCGCACCACAGTCCACTTCCGCTACCGAAACAAATAGTCAAAGAAGAAAAAAGTATTTTCTTAAATAAAAAGAAAACACCTAGATTGTTTCCCAATGTCCACGAATTTTATTTAAGATATTCGACTGGCCCGTTGGCGCAGTGGGCAGTAGCCCTGCCTTGCTCTCCGGGGCTCGTGGGTTCGATTCCCACCTCGAATCTGGATGTATTATCTACATATATGTATTTATAAATTTCTAAAAAATAAACAATTCTGTATAACAGGCATCCTTCTATATTTATTTAGGGACTTTTATGTCCATGACGATAATGTCAGTCACATCATACCCTACACTTAATCTTTGACATGATTTATATTTTACCTTAACGTTCTTAGCAGTATTTTTACAATGTATTCTTCACCGGCCATTCTCCTCTGTGTTGTGTTCAAGGAACGTGACATTGGCGGAATAAATTATGCCCAGTAGGAATAAATAAGAGCCATAAACAAGAACTGAACAGTATATGTTACGTATAGACATTATGTACTATATTGTTAACAGATAACCTATATTTTTATCAATCGAACTTATAAAAAAATAATAAATATTACCCAGGTACCTAAAATATAACACTTTTGACAAAAAGAGATCTGTTATTTTTTTATTCCTTTTTAAGCCAAAGCAAGAGAGTTATCGGTCGTACTTAGGATAAATTTTAAACTGGACGCTTAATTAAATATAAATTCATTGTTATGTTAACATGATCGCAAACAATAGTACAAATAAATATATAAAACTTTAACAATAATGATTAAAACAACTTTTAACAAAAGAGGACCAAAGCCGTAAATCCAACTCATCATTAGCTGTATTAATTACAGACTTTGACCCCAATTAGAGCCGAAATTGATGAAAACTTAGTTTTCGCAGTGAGACTGGAACGAAACGTATTTACGATGAACATCATGAATCACGTTAATAAGCACAATTTGAACAATGATTCATAAACTTTCATAATGATAGCCCAACCAAGTTAAAGGATTGGAAAAGTTTGCATTTTGAACTCTATTACATTACAATAGAGTTGTATATGACCGCAGTACATTTTGTAAGGGATACAGGACTCCGGGATACATATGGTATCAAACTGTAGTGAGACTATGTGTTGGGTTTCAAAATAGATTTTATAATAGATTAAAGATGCTTTATTCAGAAAACAAAAGTTGATATGCAAGTTAGTAATGAATCCCTGATTCCTGAACTAGCTTAAGCTGTCTTTCAAAAGTCAGTGCCCTTCCTAAAACTAGAAACTAGTTATATTATATAATACGTTTATTTAGAAAGAAAAGAAAAATATTAATAAAGTAAGGTAAAAGTGAATGTGTGTGTGTATGTCTTTGGGTTTGTGTAAGTATTAACATTGTGCATAACTTCAGTTTGTCAGCTGGGTTTGGAACAATATCTTTATGTGTGCAAGTGTGTGAGATGTTTATTTGTATGTAGTGAGGCTGTGATCAAGAGCACGCGTATGTATTTATGTGTTGTATTTTTTGTTTAATATAATATATAATGCAAGTTCTTCATACCAGGATGCCTTCGACAGCAAATGTTCTAGCATACACTAAAAATGGATGGTTGTCTATTTCAGTACAAGTTTTACGAGCAAAGCACAAACGCGGTCTAGTGTTTGAAGTTATGCGCTCCGATGTATTGCAACAATTTTAAGACCACTATACATTTTAGTACAACGTAGATACGAGACAAGATTGTCTATAAGAAGTCCTACATATTTAGTTATATTTATATTTAGTTATAGTTATATTTAGTTAGTCGGTTTTTTACGTGTACGAAATTTCTATATTCCTTTACTCAAAGACGCTAAAGCGAGTAGTACTTGTAGAACTTACAGTTCCATGGAAGACCAACATCCCCAATCACAAAATGTTCCTTCGAAAGAGGCATGTAAAGTTATACCCAACTCGGGTTTTTATTATTATCACTAAGTAATTTCTTAAGTGTAAGAAAAGCTGTTAAATATATTTTTTTTTTTGCGACACGCAATATCGATTTGTATCTCACTTATGATTGAACATTACTAGGTCAGGTTAAGCTAGAAAGAAGAAAAGAAGGCTTGAGTATAAAAAAAAATATCAATTTCTACAGGTATGTGTGCCGTGCGTGCCAGTCCGAGGATCGTGCCGCGGGACGAGGCCGGTTTCTCGTACACGGCGGTGGGCAACAACGCGTGGCGGATTTGTTTGAATTATATCTTAAAGAAAACTTAAATTAATAACGATAACTCTTTTTTACTAAGCTTAAGAGGTCATTATTTTACATATAAATTTTAGTGTTAATTTTTAATTATTTTAATAGGCCGATCTTATTTAAGAAAGAGGCAATGGTACCCGGACGCGCTGGCACAATTCGGCTGCAGACCAAAGGGACTCTAAGAATGTGGCGCTATCAAATAAGCTTGCTGTTGTGTTCATAATTTTATAGTAATTTTTCTGACTATGATTCAACTAATTCGCTTTATTAAAGTGTAGTCATTCATAGACCCTCAAGTACAGCCGACCGAGAAAGTGCTTTACCATTTTGGAAGACAGCTCCTAGTTAAAGAAAATTTTGCTAAGGGTTATTATTTGAGGTTGACGTATTACATAACAAGCAAAAATAAGCCTTTTAACTAATTGATGTGCAAACGATATTCGACCTTAGGTTGTAGGAATAGAGTTGGACAGTCACAGAGGATGTGCTTAGCCATTTCCAACTCCTCGTGAGAGAACCTGCAGACTGGGGATTCACAAAGGTCATAAGAAGGTTAGTTTCGGTAATAATTAGGCTAAATCGTTATTTGCGTTTAAAATAGAATTCGTAAATGACTTTCTAAATATACAAAAGTGGTCTAATATATTTATGTTTTTGAATCTTGCTCTTTCTGTGATCCTATTTCATCGATTTTTTTAAATAATTATGCAATGAAATGAAAAACATTTATTTTATAAATATATCACAGATTTAATAAGAGGTAGCGTCACGCTTGTAGCCGAATTGGGCCGGTGCGTCCAGGTGCCAGTACCTCTTTCTCACATGAGATCGGCGTGAAGTGGGGCACAGCTAGTATAGACTATAATTGTGCCAAATTTCACACTCTCCCGTCCGCGCAATTTTCGTAAAATGGTACCAAAAGTTTTCGCTTCACGTATATTTGATGTTTCGTAATATGTCAATACATCGTTGTTTTGAGGGTACCCTAAAGTTTTTAAATTCTATTAAATTTTTTTGCAGCGAAAGTCTGAACCGGTCATTCTGGAATACTTCGAGCACGGAGACACGAACGCGGCTGCCGAGGACTTTTTAGAGTTCGTCACCGCCATGAGAAGTCATCTGGTTAGAAATCAATATACTATTTCATTATTGAATATAATTCCGCTAAGCTAGCGTTATCTTGGTGTAGTTCCAGGGGATGTGGCTGTGGGGCGAGTTAGGTTGACCGGCTGCCGCAAAAAAAATAATTAAAATGATTGAAATTAAGAAATACATCTAGGAGTTAGGCAGTAAGTTTTCTACAATTAATAAGTTTTAACAAATTCTTTTTAAGCTGTACTATATGGCTATTTAAAGCTATACATATACAAAATTATACTTCCTTGTACAAAGACAAAAATGTAATATTATTATTATTACATACACGGCGTTCATAAGTACTGTAAAGTCTATATGAATATAGCTTATGGAAAGCATTTGGTGACGATAACGCGAAATCAATGTTTTTTTCCATCTCAAAAAATGTTCAAAGTGCCTAAAGAAATTTACACTTCAAAAACACAGTGGCACTCCGAGTGAAACGAAGTGAAAACTTGAAGGGCTGTGCACTAAGCGATTGCTTAGTGGGCCTGTGTTATAGGTAACAGACGCCTGTTATACACAAATATTTTTTTTTGTAAATATATAAATACATACATATGGATGGTAGTAGATGTAGTGCAATTAAATTGTACGTAATGTAATTAAATTTTGCTGATTACGACATTACTGGAGCGATGATCATTTGTTTTTTTAATGTACTAAAAAAATTGATTCCAAAGAAACAATGCAAGGTAACATTCACGGTGTATGAATTTAATTACCATTAATCTCTCAAAAGTAATTTAGTATAGTGCGTTTTGTCTAAAAATGCCCGCCCTTCCACTAATTAATTGAAACGCTACAAGGATTTGTCAACGTCGTAAAGATGTCAAATTGTATCTTACCTAGACACATTTGTTTTTATATCTTATACCTAATTGCCTTTCCGGAACAAAATTGACCAGAAAAGTATCCACTCTATCGATAAGTAACATCTATGTGATCAGTGCAAGCGCCGCCAGGTAAGGTTGTAACCTGTTACGATATGTTACTGTCTTTTTTTGATATACCTGATATATTTTAAGATCTCTAACGTTTCTGAATGGATACGACTTAGAGACCTTTAAGAAGTATGTTCGTATATTCAGCCATCAAAGCACTCGCAAAGCTGACTGTGAACTTGTGGTGGTGTAATTGTTTATGGACGGCGCCAGTCAGGTTAACGGACTGCTCGTTTAATATCTATTGGTTAAATTCAGATGCCAGCATTAGTCCAAACAATTCTTTGGAACGTTTCTTAGACCTTTCCGTGATGCGTGCCTTAAACGATGCACATCTCTCTGCAAAGCTAACGTTTCGATCAGATCGGAAAGAACCAGTGGGTCTAGAAATTTATATTTTCATCCCAAGTCATCGGATACTCCTTAGGCGTCAAACTGGTTGCATTAGCATTGCTTAAAAGCGTGACACGACTAAGACTAGCCTCCTGTGGGCCTCGCACGAACATTTTCAATTTAAGTAAAGATGAGCTGTTGACTTCCTTAGGATGAAATTGATCATGCCAGGCCCATAGATTGCTGATGATTCACGCCTCCCTAGGTTGAATGAAGAAACAAAGAAGGATCAGATATTATGTATGAGGACCAAGTTGCGCCTTATACAGCAAGCGATGGGCCGGCATGAATGTTTCACTTTATTATGGTATGTTATCAGTTAACCAATCCTACAATAACTCACTGATCCCGTATCCCAGCGTGTCGTTGGCCGTCCTCACATCATCCCACTCAACCACTATTGAGTCTCTGTACGGGGTGGCTCTGAGGGTCGGGGGCTCAGGCAGTGGTAGCACGCGCACCCAGTACACCACGGAATCGGACCCGTAAAGGTTCTTGGCCAAGCAGGTGTAGTTGCCGCTGAGTGATTGGTCGATATCTAATGCATTAGAATCTATTTTAATACGTAAAACGAAAACTTACGGTACCATTTTACGAAAATGGCGCGGACGGAAGAGTATGAAATTTAGCACAATTGTAGTTTATACAGATAATGGTGGGCGAAGGCTAATATTTTTTGTAAAATGTGCATTATGAATACATAATTTTTTAAAAAACCTCACGCACACTAATGCCAAAGGATTATCACACACGTGTATACATTTATTATAGGACGATGTCAAAGCGTAGTCATGACAACCATGACAAAATAACACTATCTTTTTTTATTCTGGAGCCAGACATAACTTCATTTGAATGATCATGTAGTGTAAGACTATTTGTAGCTGCGTAAAGTTTTGTAGAACTTTGTAGTCTTCAAGGACAAAAATGTACAAACATTTTGAGCTATGTCTGGCTCCGGCATTAATAGTGGCATTCAATGTGGTCAATTATCGAATTTCATTTTAATAAGGATTAAAATTTTGGCTGAATGTCGCCCAGTGGGCGATCTCTCGTACTTAACACTAATTGAAAAACAGACATACGACTCTAAAGTCGCAGGTCTGCAGTGATTTAAATCATAATATAATTATACATTTCAAGTGCTTCAACGGGTATAAAGTACGAGAATATATCCTTAATGAGTGTTTATAGACGTTCCGCCACGTGCCTGGTATTAAACCGCGCCCGTTAATATAACCGACTAAGTAATATTGTTATATCGGGCCTTCAATTAGTATTCGAAATTAATCTATTTGTAATTGAAACTGTTTTCATAATATGTATTCAAATTGTACGTATAGTGATATAAAAGAGCACGTTTTCTTAATCAGGGTGTTAACACAACACAACCTTTTTAAAGGAATCTAAGGACTTTGCCCCTTCAGTATCTTCTGTTCAAGTTATCATACCAAGACGACATTGTAAATGCAATTTAAATAAAAGCTTTATTAATATAAGAGTTTTTTTTTAACTAAATAACTTTTTTATTTGAACAAATGCAGAGCATTCTTTGGTTGTTCTGTCTGCGATCACTCAAATTGTAATTACAGGTAAAAAAACTATTGATTGCCTGTAAAGTTGGTTTATGGACGATGATTTTACGTGATAACACCGAACGCTGAGGCCTATTGCGCCTCTCTATCGTTTGTCCCGCGCTCTCACTTGCACGCTCGGCTCAGACGAAACGTGACATTGAGACATTCTTTTTCGTACGTGCAGCCGGCGTTTACCGATTCATAAGACGTTATCACGGCAAAAATGTCAGTGTTCTAGCTATAGCTACACGTTCGTTTGGTGTAAAGTCTAAAGTAGAAGAGTGAATTCTTACTTTTGATGAGGAGGGAGTCGTCCTTGTTGCGGGTGAACCTTGGGTGGTGCGTGATGATGTTGTGGTTGTGGTACCACACCGTGCGCGGTGGCGGCGCGCCCACGCTGCCGCACGCCAGGAGAAGCGGGCGCCGCACGGCCACGCGCACGCCCCCACCCAACGCCCACACGCCCGCCACCACTGCCCACATCGCCCACAGTCATACACGCACACTTTACAACTACACGCAAACCACACCCGTAGAGACAACCAAACACGCACACATACAAACAATCACACATAAATACGATACGTTCATACACACGAACCATTTTTTACTTATTCACTGACCTATGTCTAAAAGCAAAATAGCTTAAGTTATTCATTGTAAAATCTGCTATACACCACTGAAAGTCTTATCCAAATCGGTCTATCTGTTTTGGAGATTACCCAAAACAAAGAATCACACAAAAATATTTTTAAGTTGCCTTCTTGCTATAGATATCGTATATATGCACTTAGTAAATGAATAAATAATTTAAACTTTATAAACTGACTCTGGAATTTTATTTACATGTATAGATTTAAGAAAAATAACGATTGTCTATCATAATGAGAGCTTCTTAATTTTGGGATGCCCCCTTCCCCATAGACAATTGAACCACGTGACGAATACCCACCTCTCTGCGACGGAGTGTTGGAGACCCTCCTACTCTCCGGCCCCTCTCCCACGGCCGTGCTGGCCGTGACCCACACGTCATACTGCCGACCCTCGGTGAGACCCTTTAGTTCCAATCTCTGGGTCCGCTCGTAGGGCTCCGTGTCCGTCTCCACGTCCACTCGGTGGATTTGGGGGCCGTCGTTGCTAGGATATGAATTCCACATTATTTTGGACAAACACCACTGTTGTATTTAATCGATACGGTATTGATTTGAAATTGTAAGCTGTATGTTCTTCATCATGCTCCTAATATAGCCTTAATAAATCAACGATAGAAGGGATAGAATGTAATGCGTAAGGTACCCGGTTCAAACCCAACTTTGCTGGAATATTGTCGCAACCACTTTTAGCACTTTTAGCTTTTAATTGGATCTTTGTAGGTGGGAATACGGGAATGCAAGTGTTTCGGAAGGCACGTAAAACAGCAGGACCCGATTAATGTCACTTTGTGATATTAGTCGTAAGGTTGTAGAAATCGTAGGGGTTCCGAGGATGACGTCAGATATATGCAGAATCGTATTCTCTCGTAACTAATTTTTATAAGAATCTTTTTTAAAGAGTGGCTAACCAGATTCTTGCTGATTCTTCTCGTGCCTCGACTCTTCCGAATCAGTTGTAGCTTTTAAAATAATTGACAATTCAAAAGAGCTTGTACAACTCTACTCGAATAAAATATCATTTGTTTTTGAATTTGAAATTTGGATTGGAATATTCCGATAACCAAAAACCTTCTTCGAAATACTAAGAAAAAACCCCCCCAAGAAGCTTTCACCGTATCTTTGTTTCCGTTTCCGCTATTTATACTGTGACTTTTTTTTCTTTCTACAATTTATTTCCCAGTTAATTTTTGAAAAGTATAAGGATAGACGATGAAAAAAAATCGATTTATATTTTACACTGAGAGCATTGAATCTCGAAAGTGCCAGTGAGTACTGACGCTTTCGAGTGTAAAATCTCGCGACTATTTATGACGGAACGAATACGACGAATAATCCGAAACTCATACCAGGGATGACGTCCGATGGCAGTCGGTCATCTTAATTCGCTCCACAGCCACACCCTCTGCAATTTAAGACTAGACCGGGATAATGCTAGGTACCCTATTTATAGTCCTTCAAAATATGATTAAGGAAAGCGTGCTTTTGACAAACAAATGCAAATAAAATAAGGTCGTGCATGAAAAACAAAAATACTTTGCTTAAATCCGCGAATGAATACGTGGGAAAATCGGTGCAATGCTGCAACCCGAAAGCTTTACCAGGGATGACATCTGATAACAGTCCGTCATCATTCGAATTTACAGTCTTCGTATTAATACAAATATTCTTAGTATTAGAAAGAAACAACTAAATATTAATTTAACTCGTGCGCTAAATTACGTTTATGCAAATACAACCCATCTCATTATTACAACTGAGGGCATTATTAATTAAATACTATGAGCACCAAACACGACATGAGCGATCCCAATGGCCCACTATCTCATAGAGGCGTGCCCACAATCATATTTAAGAGCTAGGCACGCAACGAAACGCAAGAGGGCTATAAAATGTGCGCCTCAGTGGACACTAAGACGTTTACCGCATTGATGTACTGCCGCATCAGTTTCAGCTTAGATCGCGACAAGATTTACTGTTCTGTAAGTCATGCGGACGATTTGAACGTATTTTGCGTTGACATTCAATGATTAAAAAAAAATACCCGTCTGAATTTGTTGTGGGCTTTTCACAGTGCAGGGCGCGTGGAACCCTCGAAAACTTAGCTTTTAAATCGTAAACTTTATCACCAAATTACTAAATAGCGATATAAAAATATTAACATTAATTATTTATACTAATATGTAAAGCTAAATACTATGTTTCTCTGCTTGAACGCGCTAATCTTAGGAACTACTGGTCCGATTTGAAATATTCTTTCAGTGTTAGATAGCCCATTTATCGAGGAATACTATAGGCTATATATGAGTCCCGTTAAAATTTAATCCATATATTTTACCTAATTTTAGGCGGACGAAGTCGCAGGCACAGCTAGTTATACATATGACGTTCTTAAGTACTTGTAAAATCTATATGCTCTTGTGAGAAATCACCACAAAGTAGGCACCATTCTACTAACCTTCGACGTTTAAATAAAGGGTAGAAATTTTGCTGCGATATAGTCCCTTTTGTATTCTATTTTTGAACCAATAGGCAATATATGAGACTCCCAATATTGAGATACCTTTTAATTACCTTCGACGTTTAAATAAAGGGTAGAAATTTTACTCCGATATAGTCCGTTTTGTGTACTTTTTTTGAACCAATAGGCAGTAAGTATATGGTAGTGCCAATATTAAGATAACTTTTAATTATATTTCTTTCCGATTTCAGTGTAACTGAATTAGTGAACTAGGCGAATTCAAAAATTATGATTTTGTATCATATTTAAAGTGTATCTCTTGTTTCGTTGGTCACGCTATAAACTGGCAAATAATATATACCTACGCAGTTCCGCGCAAGTATTCCAAAATCGGCCGCTTTACGTGTACATGTTAACGGGCAAGATTTTATAAAATGTAGGCCACTACGCCTGGATTTAACAATAAAACGACGTGTTTATGCGTAATTCAGTGTCATCTCATTATACACGAGGTCGCACAGCTGGCGACTGATCTACCTGCAGACGGCACACAATTTGAATAACATTTACATATTTAGCTAACTTGTTTTATGTAACAATTCGACTACAAATAAATCTAGCGAATGCTGCCATGATAAAAATGATAAAGGGAATGTCCCTTACGTGAAATACAAAAATTATTTACGACTCTTAAATTTTTATCAAACGAAGTCGCACGAAGGCCAACAGGAGGCAAGTGGTCGTGGGTACTATTCCTGCCTCGAGTCTGGCTGTATTATCTATATGTACGTATTTATATATTTCTACAAAAAAAAATATTATCGTATAACAGGCGTCTGTTATTCGTGTGCCATATAGTCCTGCATATATTTATTTATTTATTGTGTGTAATCGTCTTCGCTTTTATAATAAACTTCCATGTAATATTCCAGAGACGTCCTTAAATAAATTTAAAACTTTTATTACAATTAAGCTCGTTCAAAAATCCTTTTATAATGTAAGGGATTCTTTGAATGATGAAAAAGTTTAGGAGTAAATTGCTGTAACCGTATCTGAATTACTGTGATATAGTGATTGATAAAAAAATACCCCGACTGAGTTTGTTGCGGACTCTTCTCAGTGCAGGGCGCGTTGTGCTTGTAGTCGACGGCGCTGGTATTTCTGAGCAAATACAAATAAATTAACTACATAATAAGAAAATAAATAACTTCCATCAGAGATGACAAGTATTAAATAAGGCGAATGGAAATACTGAAATAAGTTAACTAATTTGCTCATAACATTGGTGTATAATGGAAAAGGAAATAAATTTAATTATTATTCCTTCATTTATTAAAATAAATCCTGTAATACGACTAAAACTTCAATATAGAGAAGGTATGTTTGCAATCTGTAATCTGTGAGAAAAAAATCAGATAGATGTTGTATCATTAATTGTAATCCCTGTCTCTTAAGCAAAGTCTAGTAATTAATCTTAATGATTAAGCATTTCTAGGTTTAGTCTAATGTATAGAAACTAAAATTTTGTTATCGCCATTTTCGGTGTTCAAAGAAACTTTAGAAATCGCTTGCGATTTGAAAGTGGGTTAGTTGTCGTCGATTTTTATAAATACGATCTCATCGTTTTACAATAGAAAATTCTCCTTTTTGTCAACTTAAGCTAAGCCGTTAGGCGCGTACAAATTGTGCGCCGCCAGATCTTTATTAATTCCATTATTTGTCTAGAAACCGCTATTATTCTATTATTAGAGACTATTCTAGATATGTGTCGCTCTAAGACAATACTTTCTATTCGATAAAAAATACTTGACCGTTCTACAAACCTCGAATAGATATGTTTGTAAAAACTCTATTGCAATAGAATGGTCACTTATTTTCGGCTATTCAGATCGAAGGCCATTGTTATTTTAAATTCCCCCACAATCTCACGACTTATAATCTGGGCCCACTATTTTACGTGCCTTCCGATTTGAAAACTTTCGTTAGAATGGTCACCCATCTATCACCCTGTCGCGGTAAGAACTGCTTAACCTTGCTATCTACTCAAATGCCAGCCATAGATTAAGCTATGAGCTCCTCAGTTTAGCTAAAAACCAATGTTAATTTTGACTTATAAAAGAGGTCAACTGACAAAATTTCGAGTAGGCAACCACAGCGGTTTAGGCTCTGTGTAAATAAACAATTGTTGATATTTTACCTGATATCTTTAATACGTATTTATTAATAGCATTTTAATGTAGCATCATATATATTTAATGTAATTATATATAAATATTCAGGTTTAATGGAAGAAACCATTAAATAAAAATTATCTCGTCAGCGACTAGTGACGATTTATCACACAATGATCTCCAAGAATGATCTATTTAGAATGAACTATTTACTGGAGGGGTATTTTGTAAACATATTTTCAGCGGGTTAAAATTCCTCCCAAACGGCAATCCTGGATCCACCGTGTAGAAGTAAGAAGGGTAAGTGTCTATAAAACGAGAGTGCGCAATCATCCAGGGACTCAGACTAATTAATGGGCACATTAAGTGCAGGTGACCTGCAGTAACCTCGTCTCTCTTAAACCTGACGGCACTCTCAGCTCCCGTGGGAATATACCGTTAACAGGATGTTAGTGGTTTGTCGTAACATTAGCAGTGCCCAGTGTTTTACATCTCGGCGGAATTGTGACAGCGTTTTCGTATATTTGAAACTATGTCATAGGAATAGGAATGTATCGCCTTAAAATTTCCTAATGTAAAGCTTGTGCTAGGTGTTGCTGTGTTCAGTGCTTTATGACCCAGTGGAGTTGAAATTAGAACCAAAATTTGATTTGCATTTCAGTCTAACTTCATAGACGTTAAATTCTTAAGCATCAACGTTTTCTTGTTTTTCTTCCCAGCGTGATCCTGGTCAAGTACCAGGGTCCGCTCAAATTGCAGATGATGTAGCTGTGGAGCGAGTTGAGATGACCGCTTGCCATGTAACATCATCATCGGAACCCCCACGATCTCTACAACCTTACGACTAATATCACTCAGTAACATTAATCGGGTCCCACTGATTTACGTGCCTTCCGAAATTCGGCGGTGGTCGGATATCAAATATAAACTAGCCCTAGAATGGGTCACCCATCTATCACCCGGTCGCAGCAAGAGCTACTTATCCTAGCGATCGACTCAAATGCCGATCACTGATTATGCCACGATCTCCTTAAATATCCTCTTCCTGTATGATACAATTTGTGTTTAATATAATTCGTAGGTGGAAATCAATTTGTAACTAAATTAACGTTTTCTTCGGTCATAAAATAATTTAATCCATTAACGATAGACTGTATCTAAGGGTCAAGATTTAAATAGTCTTAGGTAATAGGCAACGAGCAGATGCTGCTCTAATCCTCTTTGATTGAATGTATAAATTCATTATTGTTCCATAGTAATGCGAGAGGGGATACTATCATACGTTAACTGCACTTAGTGCTAGCTTCAGGAATCGTAGAAGCTTGTTTATTGAAACAAGCACTTGTTCATTGAACCAAGCACTTGTTCATTGAACCAAGCACTTGTTCATTGAACCAAGCACTTCTTCATTGAACCAAGCAAGTCTTAATTGAATCAAGCACTTCTTCATTGAACCAAGCACTTGTTTATTGAACCAAGGCACTGGTTCATAAACCAATGTCTTGGATTAAATAGTGCTGGAGTATCAGAGTGAATGACGTAGACCAGTATAGTTTTTGTGATCATATCAATAGCGTAAGAAAACATTACATTAAAGGGGGTTCTTCTCGTTCTTTTTAAGCATCGACGTATAACTTTTAAAATGTCTTTTTAGTGTATTATAAAAGTGGCAGCATAAAGTGAACAAGCAAAGCGATAAAAGAGCAAGTGTAAAATAGCAGAACTTGAAAGAGCTGAGTCAATACGAACGACAGGCTTTGTCCCTCTCAATGCTGCGAAAACTATTATACAAGATAAGAAGAGATTCCTTTATATATTTTACTTTGAAGATAGAAAAGGATTGGATTTAAAGAGTCGTAGAGTAAAGTCGAATAAGAACCTACTTTTGAGAATGGATTTTATACACATTATGGTTTTTGGAATGTTCGTGTATCTTTACCTCAAATTTCTTCTTTTTCTCGGTTTTTAGTGGCCCGTAGTACCAGAAGAACCATCGAACCCTTATAAAAACTTTTTTGCCCGTCTGTCTGTCTGTCAAAGACCCTTTTTCCCTGGAACGCGTAAACGTATAAAGTTGAAATTAATTCCCTATACTGAGGTTTGCGCTCCATTGAATCTGTGAAAAAATCGACCCTGTAAGTGTACGCAATCAAAAAATATGGCTGTTTATGTCACATTTCTCATACATTCGCAAGGTAACCAAAACCTATAGAGTACTTCCTGTTGATCTAGAATCATGAAATTTGGCAAGTAGCTATAACTTCACAAGTGTAGGAAAAAAATCTAAAAACCGCTAACTAATTACATTGCAAAAGAACATTGCTGTGACTTTGTCAAATAAATTCTTACTAACGGTATAAATATTAAAACAACCTGATAAAGTATTACGCGAGGGTACGGAACCCATACTGAGCGAGTCTGACTCGCACTTGCCCGATTTATTAACCTTATGTGACTGAGGTTTCCAAAAAGATCGGGCTGTTAGAAGGCTCTGGTATCATGTTTTTTTTTAAATATATAACAAGAGGCAAACGAGCAGGCGACATACACACAAGTGACTACGGACGCCCATGGACAAATGCAACACCAGAGGGCTCGCAGATTCGTTGCCGGTCTTTGAGTATGTTCTTTTCTTGAAGGTCTCTAAGTTGTATCCGTTCAGAAATACCGATGCTGGCAACTAATTCCACAGTGGAGTGTATAATTTACACCCTAATTAATTTTTTGAAATGATTGTATTTCGATGTTGCCGAAATACAAAGGAAGGAAGGAAATTCTAATTAAGTTGTGAATAAAAAGCACTCACGATCAAATAATCATTTACAATATGGAAAATTATTTTTCCTGATAGACCCAGCGATTATTAAGATATACGCGTCTATAACAAAATCCCAGATGCCATATTAAATTTGTCTATAATTAAATTTTAAATGTGTTGCTAAGGGCAAATCTCGAGAGCAGCTCAACCGATTTCGCTAATTCTTTTTTTATAATATCCCTTGAAGTACGAGGATGGTTCTTACGGAGAAAATAAAATTAAAAATTTGCCTTATCAAGTCTAAAAACAACACTTTTCTGTACTCCTACACAAACTATTCGTAGTCATTCTTAAAAGTCAATTTGAACTTTAATACCATACCATAAAGTTCAAGTGCTAGTCGAGAGGTTAAGAGAAGGCTAAACAATTGAGTGACGTCAGTATCCTATAAACACTGATGTTAATATTTGTCAATATTTATAAGATGGCAACATTAGTCAAACATGAATTGTCTGTGGTAAAATGTCAAATGAAATGTAAAAGCTTCTCGGGAACGGCGATGAGAATGGAAACGGGAATGGGGATAATAGAAGTAAATAGTCCAACGTTCCGGCAGGACATCGTCTGCCGTGTCCGCTAGTATATGAATATATTCGTCTAGCTGTTCCCACGATTACGTCCGCGTAAAATTAGCAAAACAAGCAGGACTATACGTACCAATTTGCGATAGCCCTTGGATGTCCTTAATGCGGCCCTATCGAAAACCCCGTTGTTAGAGGACGTCCTCTCTCCCAAATATCGTATGTATACGTCACACGGTTTTCAAAATTCCGTGATAAGTGAGGGTCACTTTCCTTTAATAAATGTAGATTTAAAATCTTATCAGGGTTCTATGATATAAGAAGAGGTAAAATTCTTTTTGAAATTACGAATTCACTGTCAATGGCCTGTAACTGGTTAGAAACAATTTTCAGACATTTGATTGCTATAAAAAAAAATTAAAATGACTGTCTGTAACGTCGAAATAAAATTGACTTGTATGAGTATTAGAAAGCAATTCGTACAATTTTTGTCCGACTGTTTGTTAGGGTTAGTCACAGAAACGATTTTGAAAAGTATTTCTCTGGCAGATAGCTAGACTTATAAAGAGTCTATATTTTCTAATTCCTACCTAATTAAAACATATGAATTAAGGTTTCGCACAAACGTATTCGAATTGAGTAAACGCGGAAGAATCGCAGGCATAAGCCAGTAATTTTTTTTATAAAAATCTTAAATTTTTATAAACGTACGTTGAAAGTACTTGTGACAGGTGGCCCCATATATGTATGTAGCACTGTATACATACGTTTGGCTATAGTATCGTTGGAGTAGATAAACGACCAGAACAATTTTGATGCAATTTTAACGTAAGATGGTTGATGTTATAAGGAATATAATAGCATTAATATTAGCAAAGTAATTAGAAATAAATAAAAAGGGTCAAAATTTTATATCGTTCGTCAATTCGTGCAATCGTTGATTAAGGGAAGACGAAGCCGGGGGCAACAGGTGATTTCTTTAATAAAAAAATTCTGCAATAAGATTGTACTCATAAATATCTTTCTTTATTTTTTTATCTATACTTTATTGCACACATAGAAAAGAGAAACAAAACGGCGGCCTTATCGCTTAAAGCGATCTCTTACGGAGACTCGGTAGCGAGAGTAGTGTTAAATCAACATAAACGGCTGTTGAAACTCTAATTAAGTTTTCACTTGTAAGAAAATGCTTGACAGTATCTTTATATATCTATACTAATATATAAAGCTGAAGAGTTTGTTTGTTTGTACGCGCTAATGTCAGGAACTACTGGTCCAATTTGAAAAACTCTTTCAGTGTTGGATGGGCCATTTATCGAGGAAGGCTACAAGGCTATTATATATCATAACGCTAAAATTTTCACCTAATTTTAAACGGACGAAATCGCGGGTAACAACTAGTACAATATAAGCGTATTAGTTATGTCATGTCAGTAAGCCGACAAAGAACAATATAAAATTTGAATTAAATCAGCAAACAATTCGGATTCTTGTATTTGAGTTCTTTTCTTTCTGATTCATTTTCTGTTATAATAACAATAATAAACGATTAAGTTATTAACGGAGCTTTAGTAGCATGGCAATTGGCAGTCATAATAACCGGCACGGAATAACAATGTATTTTCAAATATCGTTCTATTAAAAATAAAAAAAAATTGTATATAGCTTCAAATATGCATATGGCATGCAAATTTAAAGATTTTTGGCCGAATTTCAAGCAGCCGGCGATCTCTAGTGATTCCTAATACACGTTGAGAAAGATAAGCACGTAAAGCTAGTAATAATATTTTTGAAATTATATATTCTTTCTTCCCTATGCCGTTACCGTCTGCTAACTTATGAATGACTTTTGTGAATGAAACTTAATATATTTTACCATCATAACTGGGATTATGTTGTTGTCGCGTTTCGTTCGGTTTGTGAGACTTCCCGGTGGCCTAAACTCGTCATTAAGGGCCGGCAGCGCATCTCGCGCCTTATGGTCGTGCAGATGTCCATGGGCGCCGGTAGGCACTTCGGTGCCTGCTACCTGCTCATCTGCCCCCTTGTAACATAAAAAAAAGCCTCTTTTTGTACAACAACATATATTATTCTATTCACATAAAAATAAAATTTGACAATTAATATAACATACGGTTATCACAATTACGCTTTGACATCATCCAATACATGTGCATGTAATCATCGTTTCATTTTAATATAATATGCAATATATTAATATTGCATATTATAAAAAAAATATTAGCACATGCACACCTTCCTCTATATGAACTACAATTGTGCTTAAACACTCGAGACTTTACCTGCAAGATGCAATAACAAATCTGTTGCATCTAGTTATTTTTACTTATCATAATGTAAAAAAGTTGAACTGTTTAATGTTTGTTTTTGTAAGGAGTCCTATTTTTCTATAAAAAGAATATTAGAAATACTTTTGACGTCTTATAAATCGACGAAAGCAGGCTGCACGCACGAAAGAGTGTCACGTGCCGCCTGTGCCGAGCGTGCAAGCGAGAGCGCGGAACAAGCACGATCTGCCTAAGCGCATAAAATTATCATCCGTAAACCGACTGTACAGAAAACCATTATTTTTAGGCTAATCTCAAAGTTCATGTAAGAAGTATAAATCGCTTATCATATAAAAATGTGGCGAATGATTCGCACCGGAAAATGTTTTTAATGTTCAGGGTGAAATAAAATGGAAGCTGATTTATTCAATTTCAAGTAAAATAAGATAATATGAATAAAGACGCGCAGATAACTATATAATGGTAGGCGGACTGAATAATTAACCTAACACTATTCCACAACCTGACCAGTTTTGTGGTACAATACTACACTGAAAAACGATTTGTACTTTGACATAGTAATTTAAGTTGATATCTAGATGTGTTATATGAGATACGAGCCCTCACAAAGCTTAGCTTTTTGCTAGTTTATAATAAAATTGTTAACAATTAAAAATGATGTGAACAATTAAAATTAGTGTGACAATCAACGAAACGGGTCGTGGACAGAGAAAAGAGTAAATTAATTAAAAATGTAGGTACCAACGCGGACGAAGTAAAATCTATTCACAACGTGGACTGCGGTTTTACAATCCTTACCGCTTGCCACACTATTAAAATTCCGTATTCTACAAACGAAACTGTCATTAATGTTTCTGATTTTTCGTTTTTGTAGAGAATTTTTGAATGAATTACATGCATTTTCTGTAACTTATTAATAGTATGAATAAATTGACTGAATACTGATAAAAAGACCTATTGAAAGTCAATTCTAGAATGAAGAACATAATCTCTGTGAATCAGTTTTTTGAATATTCCCTCTGTAACGCTTAATCTCTCGTTCCGGTTGTAATTCTAATACCTACATAATCCAATTCGACCTTTAGCTACATTGTACATCTTTATTGGGGCGTGACATCAAACAAATGTATAACTTCCCTATACAACCAGAAACTGAGCTTTTACAGCTTCATATTAAATGTAAGTCATTAATAAACTAATAGCTTGATAGCTAATTTAGATTTGTTTGTGAAATGTATGTCTCTCTTAAAGCTACAACAAATATTAGGACATACTTACTGGCAATGGAATTCTAAAATAGATTGGTTTGAATTATATTTCCACATTGATTTAAACACACATAAAGTAACCGAAATAAGCATTTGCAAATAAATGTGATACATATGTGTAGGGAATTAATAAAAAGTGTGTATAAAATGACACAAATACATGCAATGTTGTTGTGAGGATGGGGAAGACTGTCATAACATAATAATATACACATAATAATGTGGCACTTACATCTTTACACATTGAATGGGAAACCAATCATATTGTTCTATATTTCTTGATGGCCGCCTCAGTTCGAGCAATTGATATTGCTACTCTTTGGGCTTTGAAAATGTAGGCCTCTACTGCCAAAACATACAGTTTGCCATTGAAACTAGATAAAGGGATTCTAACAGTGGAGTATTTTTTTAGTCGGTCCAGAAGTTTCAAAGCTTATTCAATGCCAAATATTCAAATTATTCCTTTTTATAATATTGGTAAAAAAGTATTTGTATAATATTGGTAAAGAAGTATTTGTATAATATTGGTAAAGAAGTATTTGTATAATATTAGTAAAGAAGGATTTAGATGGTGATCTTCGTTCGTTTCCAATAATAACATCTGCACATGGTGACTACGCCAAGATCTTATCTTATATTATCTTTGTTTATCTAATTCTAATATATTGTGTTTCAAGCCATTTTGCCATCACCCACATGATGTAGCCAAGATGGTTTACATGCTTGTTTCAAGTAAATTTATATAGATGTGATTGTACGTTTAGGTTACGATAGAGCTGACATATCTATCAAACAAAAGCCTTTAAACAAATAAAGAGGGGAAAAAGGTCATTTTTTGTTTTGAAGTGACAAATTTGAAGAAGACAACAAAGAGCGTTAAAAGAGGCACTGCTGTAAAGAACAAGAAGAAGGGTATATAAACACCCTACCATATAAAGTCGTGTTAACTTAATCTTGACTTGATGCGCCGCAGTCCAGTGATCATATTACCTTATGATATGTAACCGTACATAAACAAAATCTCTATTCTGTAGTAACTGAACAGATTGTATTATATAGTACATGAAAATAATCAAACTGACCATCACAGCTGTAGGTTAAAACGTTGAGGAACATAAATTGATTACAATTGTTAATTCGCGCTGACCCTAACGGTCAACTACGACAGGCTTTAACTCAATTAGCCAAACTTATTGAATTACTTTGAAAACAGCGAACGGCACGAGTTGCGGCGCTTCCTTTTGATTTATCATTTTGTCCGAGTAATTTGTGTGAATAAGTGAAATAAAACATTGCTCTTGCTGGATTTAATTTTGCAAATTGTAATTAATAGTAGTGTTTCGAGTGGTTAATTAAATGTCATTATTTGCACGCCTCGTACGTTTACGCCAGTTTTACATCAGTCGCATCTATGGTCTCCATTGGATTTCATCGGGATATATTCTTCATCTTCTTAGCGTTATCTTAGTCTAATACCAAGGTCCGCTTAGATTGCAAATAATGTGGCTGTGGGTTGAGTTGAGATGACCGATTGCCATCTGACGTCATCCTTGGAAGGACCATAGTTTCTACAACCTCACGACTAATATCACTCAGTGACATTAATCGGGTCTTACTGTTTTATGTGTCTTCCGAAACCATGGAGGAGGTTGGATATCAAATATAAACCAGTGTTAGAATCGAACCCATGAACTCAAATGCCGACCACTGATTAGGCCACGATCATCTCATGGACATCATCGGGATATAGCAGGGGATAGACAGATTTTGGAAGAAAAATAGGCACATTAATTACATTACATAGGCAGTAATTTTATTATTTTTAAAAATCGAGAAAGATATGTTATTTCACAGCTAGACATAGCTCAGTGTTTGTACATTTTTGTCCTTAAAAACTACAAAGTTCTACAAAACTATTCGCAGCTACACAAAATCCCCGGCCACACCATATGATCATTCAAATGAAGCCATTTCTGACTCCGGCATTAGAAAGGGGGTATTAAGTGTCTTCGGTTTGAATAAAGACAGATATAGGATTTGCTTTTTAGAATAAAAGTGTATGAAGCCGAAGCGCCTTTAGGGCCTCAATCAAGCTCAACGGTAAAAGGCATAAACTGAAATGCTGTTGTTGGTTCTCGATTCAAACCCCTTTATGTTTTCGTATCTACTCCTAATTCAGGCTTCTAATACAAACTTAGTAGGAGGGGAAACGGCTATATTAGACATACCTATAATCTTTCTTTTAAAAAAATCGACTTCAAATTATCAGACCTGGACCAAACCGAAATCGGACCACATGGGAAGCATCAGCTTTCAAATAAAAAAAGTATCATCAAAATCAGTTCACCCAGTCGATAATACTGAGGTAACAAACATAAAAAAAGAAATACAGTCGAATTGAGAACCTCCCCCTTTTTAGGGTTTTTGAAGTCGCTTCAACAAGTATGGGAAATATACTTTTTAAATTAATATTTTTTTCATTCCAGGCTGGTTCTACTTAACAGTTGATATACAATTCATAACCGGATCTAGGTTGCCATGGATCTGGATGGTGATGTGGTGGCTAATCCCTCTTATATTGATGGGAGTCACGGGGTGGTGGTTGCGGGCCTTGCTGAGGGGTCAGGGCCAGACGCTGTGGCCCTTGGGGGGAGGTTTTTTGGGGATTTTGGTGGTGATGGTGGTGATGGCTGCAGTGGCGGTGGCGAAAGAGGAGCAGTATAATTTATTAAGTGTAAGTTAATTAAATCTATATAGATAAATACGATAGGTGTCGAAAACAGCGGGTCAAAAATAAAGTTAGTTTATTTTATATTTCAAAAATCTTTTTCTTTTACTTAGTTAAAATTATTAAGGGGTTTAATTATCATATTTAAATAAATATAATAGGAAAATTTGTTCTTATTCAAAGTGGATAACAAATGTTATCCACCTCGAATAAGAACAAATTGTCCTTTCGTCTTAACTTCCAACGCAAAGCAATACAAAATTGTTTTGTGTCACTTTGATTTGGTGGCAAGTGACCTCTCTGCATAATATCGATTTTAAAATAAATTTATGATAATTTTACAGAAAATGGCGTCAGCCTTCCGACCGTCCCGACTTTGGGGTCCAGAAGAACCGATGTCGCGCTACATATGGATGTCTCAGAGATTCCTCAACGAGAACAACTCCGAACAGGAATTCAACACCGACACAAAAACGTTCAACCACATCCTCAACAAGTACCACGACAAGGTCAACGAAATATACAACGAAGATTGGTTGCCCACGAACATATACCAAAGCACATCCAAAGCACAAATCAAGAACGACTTCATAAGGAATGAAGACCTCCAGAACGATGGAGCCATATATTCAATACCAACAGTTTCCCATAAAAGAAAGAAACCTGAGGAACAGTTTCGATCGCCAAATATTTGTATAGCCAAAGGTGAGGTTGGTGACCCGATTAATTGCAACTGCAACAGGCATTTCCAACTAAATGTGCCCGATTTAAGGAACAACGAAGTGTCGACTAGTCTATAGGTACCAAATATTACGCAACGATTGTCTGATCTAGTCGTATCTTTATAACAACGAAATGCATTCTGCTAAATACTTTTTGTGGTTTTAATTTCATGTTTGTCGTCTAATCCAGGGGTCGGTAACGCGTGTAAAACTGTTTTATAATTGCCAATGTATTTCTCATAGGCAAATAATGGTTAATTACATAGTGTAAAGTTTTGTCGTATTAAAATTATATTTAGCATTTTTAATAATTCTTACATGTTTATTTACGTAAATAGATAATTAGACACCTGTTTCCATATATATTTTTTTTAAGATTGTAGCCCGTCTACATCTAATTACTTAGAAATGTGGCCCGCCGGCATCAAATTTTTTAACGATATGGCCCTTGCCTGCCAAAAGTTTGCCGACCCCTGGTCTAATCAATAAACTAGCGTATTATTTGTTTCAAAATGATTATTTATTTGACTTTTTACTTTATTATATTTTAAATATAAAATAAATGTGACGGAAAAATGATTTGCATGAGAAACTAAACTACTTTGCTTTGATCCGCGAATGAATACGAGGGAAAATCGGTGTGAAAATCGGTAGTAAAAACACAGGAAACAATTTACTAATCACTTTACGAATAACCTTTGTAGAGTCTATCTCCTGATGATGCTTCGGTGTCGAAGCGAAACGTGCGTCCACTTTCCGACACCGAGCAAAATCAAATCGCGCGCCCATTAATTACTAAGGCGAACACCGCCATCATTAAGCACTGGGGACTGAACTGCGGTGTTTCTTTAACTGGATTATGAATATTAATTACCACGCCGCCCACGTCGCCTCACGCCACCGCACGCCCTCTCACGCCGCCTCACGCCCCTTCACGCCACCTCACGCTACCTCACCCTTCCTCGTGAATAAACAAAACAGATGCCTCAATTGTTTGTATTGCTCCTACGTATATCCGGGCACCCCTAATGGTGAGTGTTCAAGTATTTATATGCATCATGTATAGAACGTGAACACTTAGTGATTGGAAAACTAATAGCTAGTAAGTAATTTTTAAATGTATTCTGTGCTTAATTTTTCTTGTAGCTTACTATACTTTACGTAGGAGCCTATCTATGTAACATTGCACAGCAAACAACTCTTCAAGAAGACTGACATCAGACCAGGCAGAATATAAGATAATTATGCTTTAAATGTTAACACACAAAACGCATGATATATTGAATAGACTTCAAGCAATAGGTGTATTATTATAACCTGTGCTAGATTTGTCAATCAATAAAATATAGACTATAATTAGAGGATGAATGATTGTAATAAATATAATTAAATAAGATTGCACACCTAAACGGTATAAAGGAGGTTTTATTAAGAAACACTTGTATACTACTTTCTCGCAAATAAATTGACTGATTGATGGAGCTTAAGACAATGAATATAATGTAAATATAATGGTGCACTAACATTTGAAGATCTATTTTCCCTTGATGAAATATTCGTAAGTAATGTGTCTTTTACATTATCATAACACGTCTTAACTTATATTAAATGATTTCAGCCTTACCTATTATACCCAAGTATTAAAAAATATAAATGTAAATTTGCTTTTAGGCTTTCCCCCGTTATTTCCTTAAATAATAATCATCTCGAAATGATGAAACGTTACGTACAATTTCCAACTGGAACTGTTCTCCAGGGATAGATAGATATTAAAAGCGAAACCGCGGCAAAACGTTAGTAGGTGGTAAAGCTCAAATATGAAGGACAAAGATCAAAATGGACAAAACTTCTTTTAGCCAAAAAATTGTTTTGTTCTTAGTAATATATACATTGTCCTTTAATTTGGTAGTTTCGTTAGAATTGATTAATGCGGGAACGCGCAAAAGTACGGCTATCAAGCGCTTTGAAAAAAACGCACAAGAAAAAAATTCCCGACGTAACTGTACACACATGTACATCACGGCAACAAATATATGAAATTTGTTGCGTTTTTGATGTTATTTTATTCGTTAAAGACTATATTATATAAATAGTCAATAGAGAGAATGAATTACCATCGTACTTTTTTTGGTAGAAAAGAAAACATCTTCCATTTTTAGCCTGAAATCTGATAAACACATCATTTTGATAATAAATGCGACACCTTCGTGAAAAAAATGTATGAAAACCTAATTGGCCAGTTATTTAAAAAGATGCGCATTTAATACAGCCGTACTCCTGCGTGTGTATATATGTACGTATATATATACACACGCATAGCGAAACGTCGAAAAAATCTATACTCTATACTAATATATAAAGCTGAAAAGTTTGTGCATTTGTTTACTTGAACGCGATAATCTGGGGGACTAATGGTCCGATGTAAAAAATTCTCACACTGTTAGATAGCCCATTTATCAAGGAAGGCTATATATATCATCACGCTAAAATTGAATCTGTTTATTTTTTTTACCTAATTTTAGGCGAGGAAAGTCGCGGGCTCAGCTAGTTATGCTACAATAAATAAAGATCCAGAAAAATGCGGGCGTGTCAGACGTGCGGCGGCGCCGCGGCTTTTACAACACTAAGCCGGAACTATGTATAATAATAACAGTAGAGTTTTAAAAGCTCTATCATGTGGTTACCATACAAAAGTAAATATTTGGAAATATTCAAAAATTCTGTTATAATACCGGAGCCAGACATAACTTCATTTGAATGATCATTTTAATGACCATGTCGTGTGGTGGGGGAGTTTGTGTAAGTGCGCAAAGTTTGGTAGAACTTTGTAGTCTTCAAGGACAAAAACGTACAAACACTTTGAGCTATGTCTGGCTCCGGCATAATGTAAAGGATTGTTTGAATGATGACAGAGCTTGAATGTCAATTGCTCTAACCGTATCTGAATTATTGTGATATAGCGAGAACATAAAATATACCCAACTGAGTTTGTTTTGAGCTCTTCCCAGTCCACGGCGCGAAGATCCCTTGTAAACGTAGCTCTGAGTCGAATATATGTATGTATATCACCAGACTTTTAATAAACATTATTAAAAAAATATAGCTAGTAGATAATATTGCGGATATTAATTAATATTAAATAATTTACTATCAAATAGTTATTGCCGAGCGTGTTGGAGTTTTTCCGCATTATCGGAAATTCTTTCAGTATTAAATTCTAGTTATAAAGGCGTAGTCTTGACCAGACGTGCGTTTCTTTTTTGAGGAATTTAATAAATCATATGTGGGAAAGTCACACCAAGGTGGGAGACTTTCGGCGAGGAATGAAAGGTGGGAGCGAAGGTCAATATGCTCAGCCACCGCAAAGGAAGATCTTCGTGTCCGGGCTAGTTGCAGTCGCCCGGGGCGGCCGCGCATCGCCGACAGTTGTTCGTCGGAAGGTCTATATATAGTGATCGTAAGTAGAAACTTCGCTTGCGTGAGTTAGTTCTTGACAGATACTTTTATAGCGTATCAGATACGGAACCCTTCTACATAAGCGTGTCTTGACACGCTCTTGGCCATTTTTTTCTTTTGGTAAATATGTATTTCAATTGACGTACGAAGACGTAGCGGGAGACCAGTTAGTTTATTTATATTGTCACCTTTCAAAATACATTAATTGTTTCTTTTTACAATAGAACATTTACATCATAATGATACCAGTTATTGTTTCACGAGAGCAGGTGTGTAATCAAAGTCATACTTAGAATGGAATGATTAATTAATTATTTATTATTTTATATCAGTTGTCATACATTTGTCTTTAAATTTGTTATTGTAACATGCGGGCCGCTAATATGCGTATAGTCGACCAAGAAAGTGCTTTACCATTTTGGATGACAGGATTTTTCGATAGGGTCAGAGTGGGGCGGTCTATGCTCTCGCTAGTTTAATTTTACACCGACAAAGTCGCAGGAAACGCTAGTCTTGTATAGATCTACTGACAGAACAGACATAACCGCAGTCGTCAAATATCCAATGCCAAAACGTGCACTTTAAGACGTTGCGATCGCTTATTGGAACGCATTTATAATATACGGTGACGTCACACGTTCTGCTAGGTGTTTTAGCTAACATGGCGGATTGTTATATTTCGTAGTTTCCATTTATTGTTAACCCCTATTAAGCTCGCCAGCAATATAAAAATAAATACATTTCTTAGGCTTTATGCATCTTATTTTATCAGATAAATATATAATTTAAATGATTTCTGATTACTGTTGTCATTCCTATTTGGTATGTCTAATTTTCTATGAAATATTTTTTTTTATTTATGAAACGGAGTCAAAAGTTGCCCCTAATTGTTAAGTTATTAATCCGATATGATTTTTGAAAGTTTTGTGTTTTTCAACGAAATACATTTTCCTGTTCAGTCATAAATAAAAATGATGCAGACTTGTTAGCAACTTCTGAATTCAAATTCAAGTTTTTCCAAATTCAAATCTGACTGACTGACGTGTTATGTAAAATTATTTTTTCATAAATCGTGCGGCTCGTGTCACGTGTTATGGATGAGGCATAAAGGAGATCGGTTCATTCTCTACTAAGAGACGAGCCTAAATTCGGGTATTTTCTGTCTGTACTATACCTTCTACTTCCTAGCGTTATCCCGGTTAAGTACCAGGGTGGCCATTCTGAACTTTAGACCGATTCGTAATAAATTATTACGAATGAATAATAATTTGACGAAATCGTGTTTTATCCCTAATTTAGCTAATTGTGTTCCGTCAAAAGGTGCTCGTTACGAATTTTTGTTATAGAATCATAAATTAGACAATTTTCAAGAATATTTGGTTTACAAATTTTGGTTTAATGTTTCAATTTGTTATTCAAAAATTTAATTAAAAGTTGTCATTAATTAACCTTAATCAGCAAAGCAAAGCAAAGAGCAATCGTGGTAAGGTACTGATTTAAGCTGGCCCCGTATTTTAAGTTATTATCACATCCAGCCCTAGCATGTTTAAAAAAAAAAAGGGTCATTGTAAGATTGTAGCACAATTCCTCTGTGGAATCAATTACCAGCGTTTGTATCTCCGAACGGATACGAGACCTAGAGACCTTCAAGAAAAGAGCATACTCATTTTTCAAAGGCCGGAAACGCATCTGCGATCACCCTATCGGTAGTCACTCAGGTGAACCGCCTGCATGTTTGCCCCTTGTCTTATATGAAAAAAAGCTTTCTAAGAAGCAAAAGAACTTGATGAGGGTAGTAACTTAAATATTAGGCGTACATCAAATTATTCGTGATACTCTCAAATAATAATAAATCTTCTAATGGTAAATAACAAATCAGTATTTTAAAAGGTCTTTGAAGGAGCAGCAGTGAAAGTTTAGCTCCGAACAAAAAAAGATTTATGCTGAAACCGGACGTTGTTGTTTTGCAGACCGCTCAAATAAACAATGAAATGGAAGTAATGAGAGAAAATGCGCGGGGTTTTAATATCCGGTTATACGAGCACTTGACTCTTCCCGGTCCGTTGCAATGTTTATATTTTACATACTATCGGTTTTAATTAAATTACAATGGCGGAACTGATTTTCTCTTTCTTCGCTGTATAAATAAAGTATAGATTATTAGGAGATTAGGAGATTTCCGAGCCGACGGGGAAAGGAGTCGCACAATCACACAGTGACTCATAATCACACTGTATTAAATATACCTTTGCATAGTGTGGCGATATAATGCCGTGGCAATGCGTCGTCACGCCAACAAACGGCCTGACCTATCGCTTTAGATGCTTCATATCTCAAATTTAGTGTATTTATCACACACAAGTACATAACAAAAGTTATCGCAGTAGTGGCAAAGCTACGACTCTCGGAAAGTTTTACGAAGCTGTTGATAAGCCACCCGATGTTGAGAAATACGAGCTCTTACGAAAGCGACAGCAGCTAATAGATATATTTGTTTGTAAGCTGTTGGCAAGGAATGTGCCGAAGAAATCTTCTGAACTTATACTTTCGTTAGCGGAACCTATAATTATTACGATACACTTTTTTTAACTTACGTAATTTGGCCAACTAGCTTCGGACCCACCTCTAGCAACGATAGCAACGAATGAACCAGCTGTCCTACGGCTTTCAATGAAAACTTTTTACCAACGTGCGATAGAGATAACTAAATTAATAATTGTGATGTCAAACAATTGATATAGCAGCTGGTCTCTCCAATATACCATCAATCTGTTCGTGTTTATTTTGCCAGCGGACATTGTTGTTTTCCATGAGCGTCAAATAAACAACGAGGCGAGTGGGTCGTGCCGGGTCTCTTTAATTTCCGGGAACGGTTGTATTTTCTGTGTTCATTTTAATTCGGGCTATGATTTAGTTTATATTTGGATATCATTTGTTATTTGTGAAAATATTAAAACAAAAGCTATAGCGCTGTGAAATAGCGAAACCCAACACTTCGTCCCGTTAGGCTATTGTCGTACTCACTCCTAGCTCAATCTTTGTGCTTAAACGAACGGAATGCTGAAAGCGTTGACGATGTGCCATTAAAAATAAAAAGGTGGCCAAGAGCGTGTCAAGACACTCTTATACAGATGGTTACGTGGAGAGGTTCCGTGTCCGATACTAATATTTTTTAAATTACTTCAAAAGTTGCTGTCCGATCTCGTTCAAAATAATTCCTAACGAGTTTTTAACATCAAATCGTTTGGTGACGTCACCTAGATGAGGACCACCTTGCGGGCGTACAGATAGAGAGACGGAAGGACTGAAAGAAACTATAAAGGTCCCTTGAAGGACTACGGAACCCTAAAAAGTAACTAAAAGTAAAGTACCTAGACTGTTTCAGCACTTACTTGAGCCAAACTTTTATGGTGAGATAGATGTAATAGAAGGAATAACAAAATATCTTATTCCACCACAAATATAGTCATGTAAAACGTTATCACAATGACACCATACGATTCACAGCATCAATAAGTTCACATGTCTCTTTTAGAGCCTCGCCTCTAATTTACACGTCCTTACTCTACACGCTCTAATTCTACACGCCCTTACTCTACACGTACTAACTTTGGTAGACGTAACTAACATATGGTTTTGCCAAATATATTCACTGATCAGAGATTTGAATCTACACGTACTAACTTCACTGACTCTACAATATAGTCACTGTTTACGTCATGGCTGTGACTCTAGATATTATATAGCGCGAGAGAATTTCTATTAGAAGTCCTTTTAAAAGTATAAAAATTGTACTCGCATCAGTACAGTACTGTGCTTTAATAGAGGTGTTGTTGGTTAAGGGTTCCAGTAACTGCATTGTAATTTTTTCCCCTTTCTCGTAGAGATATTGTAGCGATTCAATTTTATATTTAAAAATAACCTCGAAATCTACCAGTTACATTTCAAATTAGTGGAAACAGACTTAGAATCACCAAATTAAATTTGGTTAACGAACGCTTAAAAAGGTGCCAAAGCCAATTTCGCTGAGCGTGCCAAGCGCTGAGCGCCTTCAATTTAACCGTTTTAAAAGTGCTCGAAAAGTGGAAAATTTGCATATCCCCCTATGTATGTGCAGACAGAGGCTAAATGAGAGCAAATTTACAATTAGCGCTTAAAATTATTTTGGGCGCTCAGCCAATTCCGTATTTTTAAGCCGGTATTAAAAATGTTTGATATATTCATTACAAATAATATAGTTTTAGCATGATATGAGTTCTATTGTCAAGATAGTCATTCCTTGCAGGTAACACGCCTGCGACCATCTGGTAGAGCAGTTGTTCATGGGCGTCGGTAGTCACTGAGATGAACCGCCTGCCCGTTGTTAAATATTTCCTATAAATGTTCCTCAGAGAAGTTATCATCAGAGGATAAACTCTAAAACGGTCTTTACAATTCATAGAGTCTATGAATAACTATTTATTATGCCGGAGCCAGACATAACTAGTTGTTGGCGTGATTGTGGGGACAATTTTGCTCGCATCACTTGGGGACAATTTTGCTCGCATCACTATTTGATTGACTTTGACACCTTTCTTTTCTCTATTATTGTTTGTACCTACAGACGATGAATAATTTTAAGTATAGTTTAGTTTGCTCATTCTTTTTATATAGTAGTTTGTATATTAGTTAGCACCACCTTAGTTATTTTTAGTTTAATTATTCTATCTGTGTAATCGGTTGTCTGGTAGAAATCGCTCTGAAATAATAGATGTTTGTTACATTGCCTGAAAACGTTGGCTACTTCATTGGATGAGGTATTCTTTTTCATTATTACACAAGAAAAAGTTCACAATAACGCTAGGAAGAATTATTATTATAAAGAATTTGTTGCCTTTATTTCGTTGTATGTAAAATGCATTAGAGGATATGTAGACGATGTGAAGTGAAGGAAAAGTTTTATCTTCCATCTTCTTTGAGTGCTATGACGTCATTCATGTTCATAAAAAAATATATTTAGAACCCTACCTCACCGAGACGTCATGGCGACGTTGCCGGTTACATATCCAATCCACCAACTCATATTAAAATTGGAAGCGTAGCCATGATTACTACTGGCTACTCTTCTTCTTCGCGAGCTGCATTTTCCGCACTTAGTCATTAATACACGAGTGTAATGTTGGTACTAAATTAACACGAGTGTATTAATTAATCACTTAAGCAAGGTGCGTATAAAATTCGGCCACAAATCTTTAGATTTGTGTACTATTTCAAGCTACTATTCTTATGCCGGGGACAGATATAGCTTCATTTCTATGATCATGTAGTGTGGCCGGAGAGTTTCTGTAACTGCACCAAGTCTTGTAGTACTTTGTGGTCTTCAAGGACAAAAATGTACAAACACTTTGAGCAATGTCTGGCTCCGGCATTAGAACAACGAAATGAGTTAATTTAATCACATTAAATTTCATAATAAGCAAAATACATTATCTTCTCATGGTTGTCATGAGTACGTTTTGACATAATAAAATGTTTACTTGTGTGTGTACACAGCTAGTCTATACTATATACTAATATATAAAACTACAGTTTGTTTGCTTCTTTGCTTGCTAGAGCGCGTTAATCTCAGGAACTACTGGACCGATTTGAAAAATTCTTTCAGTGTCAGATAGTCCATTTATCGAGAAAGGCTAGACTTTATATTATTACGCTAAAGCTGAATCATTTTTCTGCCTTTGCTAATTTTTTACTTTTGACCTGTGCTAATTATTTGTGCAATTAGATGTGTTATCTAGGCTTATATCAGTAAGCCCTGAGTTTACGGCTCACTAACAAAAATCTCGGGGTATAGGGAGAGTGACAATGTTACCTGTGCCAAACAGCTCCAACTCCTGCCGCTCGTCACGAGGCAGCGGGACTGTCCAATCGTTCTGTGTGTAATATATACATTAAATAATTAAAATAAAACCTCAAGAACCCAAATACCAAGGGATTTACACACACATGTATATTACAGTATAATGTCAAAGCATAGTCATAACAACCATCACAAAATAACAATGTATTTAGTTAAATATGACATCTAATGTGATAATTTTTTTATAAATAACATGAAATACGAATACGGCACGCAAATGTAAAGATTTCTGGCCGAGTTTAGACCAGCCGGCGATCTGTATTAATATTGAATACCTAAAGATATTTCTTGTATTCTTTTTATCAAAAAACTTATATACGTAATTTATTTTTATCTAGTATCGATATTTTGAGCTACACTTCCGAAACTTGTTGAGCGATATCAATTCAAAAATAAAATATTAAAGATTCTAGCGTATATTCTGTATGTTGTATATTGTATAAGGAAATTTGTAATCACCTTTATGACCAAGTGACATTCTGTTTAGATTCACCACTGGCTACCCACGACACAGCAGTACCTAGTGTGGGTTCCATTGGAGATATTTTTATGTCCTGTTTCTTTAAGTAAAATAAAGATTTTTGAATTTTCATTTTTTTTTTGAAAGTATAATTGTGCCAAATGTCATATTCCTCCATCGACGCTATTTTCGTAAAATGGTACCCAACGGATACGCTGCACATATTTGGAACTTTTAAAGCGATGTGTGATCGAGGAATTCAGCTGTCGATGTTATTATAAACAATGTATAAAAGAAATTTTTAGTTAGTGTATCTTGTGTATCAGAGTTTATTAAATAAAATCTTTGCCTTTGAGAAACGAGTATGCTCTTTTCTTGAAGGTCCCTAAGTTGTATCCGTTCAGAAATACAGACTCTGGTAATTGATTCTGCAGAGGAATTTTGCAAGGTAAATTAGGAATATATGTTTTATTCTACCAAATTAGTGAATATTATTCAAAAATGTAAGTTTGCATAACTTACATTTTTGAATAATATTACATTATTATTTATAATAATGAAAACTGCATTCAAGCTTAAGCAATAATTGCATAACTGCACAACTGACACTTTTGCTTATTACAGCCATATGTATATCTGAGAATACCATTAATTTATTAAGCATTTGAAATAGAATTAATATAAACCAGTTTGAAATAGTATTTAAATATGTCCTCTATTTATGTCATAATAAATGCTTAAACATAACTTTATATTATAAAGTTCCAATTGCATTGTTCTCGTAGATGAGAGTTGAGTTATCGATATGTAAAAAAACCCCGATATCGATACTGATGATCGGGGTTTTTCGGGGGCAGAAACGTCACAGAGCATTATTCGTGATTAAAAATAAAATGTCAATTAAAAAATATATAATTTCAAACTAAATAAAATGTGATAACTGTCCAAAATAACTATAAACTCATTATCGGCATGGGTTAAAAGGTCTTGCACCAACTGAACTTTCATATATGACAAAAATCTATACTTTAAAACTAGTGGTGTAATGAAAAAGCGTACAATCGAAATGTTTGAATTGAAAAAGTTTGGAAGAGGTCAAATATTTCGACCGGAGTGGACTTTTCCATTCTGTGTGGTGGCTGGTTATAATACAAGAAATAGATAATAGAAAGAAACTTAGTATTTTACTTATTTCTATTCTATACAAACAAGAGTCTAACGAACGAATAAACGAACTATATAATAGAGGATCTAGCACGAACTTGAACGATGAAAATGTTCATGCTATGCCCCTTCATAGCGTTATCGGACACTTCTTAGTGTTAACGTGAGTCTCATTAGCATTGATTAAAAGCGTGATTTGTTTATAAGCTTTCCAGATAAAAAATATATTTTGGAATATAGTATTTATAGTTATATAGGGCGGCCATCTACCACCGTGAGGCCCATCTTATCGCGTAAATGGCTGCCCCAAAGAAGAAGCCCGATGTGGAAGACCAAGAGTCCCATCATAGCTCATATTCAGTCCTAAAAAATGTTGTGGAAAAAAAGTTAAATTAACACCAATAAATATAGAAATAAACCTTAAAATGAAAGCAAGTCGGATATTATAAGTGGTCCGAAGTAAATAAGGAGGCTTTTGCCTCCTCCATTGTTTTTCACATTTTTTTCGGTCCTGTCCTTTCCAATTCTTTCCCCTCTATCACTATTATCTGATCTGCCCATCTCTTTTTAGGTCTCCCAACTGTTATTTTCGCTGTCAACCTTTTGTCTTTAATTCTAGCAATATGCCCTACCCAACGTCCGAAAACCAGCATTAGAATGGTCATCTATCTATCACCCAGACAGAGTAAGAACTGGTTAACCCAGCGATCGACTCGAATGCTGACCAATTGCTCTAACACACTAACTATTGTATACGATGAAAAAAATTAATATTAAATGTAAATATCAATTAACCACTACGTGAGATTAAGAGAAAGTTGTCTAATTATGTACGGAACGCATGGACATACTAGCGTAAACGCACAATTTGATCCGTTTTCCGTTCATACTTTAGTCCTGGCCTGTCTTAAACAGGCAAAAATACCAAGGCACCTATTTCACTAATTCCATTGTTTAATAAGCATAGCCAATTATAATCAAAATGAACTAAATTTTATTTATTATTGATATCGCTTTTAAATTCGCCTGACAGCCGTCATTAAATGTTCTTAATTTTTATAACTGACCAGTTTTTCCGCTGGGAAATGCATTTACGGACTTTTTCGAACAGCAAATTAACCACACAGCTTAAGGCCACACTGTTCATCATCCAATTACAAGAGGATATTTATACGTCATGTCGTGGGTTCGATTCACCCCTCTACTCTGGGTGTATTATCCATATGTATGTATTTATATATTTCTAAAAAAATATTTGTGTGTAAAAGGCGGCTGTTACCTATAACACAGGCATTAAGTTATCTGCCTTAGGAACAGATGTCCGTGTGTCATATAGTCCTGTATACATTTATTTATTTATATTGGAGTGAAGTGTTCATGTTAAAGAGTCCGCCTCAAAAGGCAATGACTGGACCGATTTTGATGATTATTGCAGATATTTGTAAGATCTCTGAGTGGATAGAACGCACTAGAAGGCACTGTATCTATACTTTTTTGGACTTATATAATTTAATTTTGAAATTTCTCTCTCTCTCTTTCTGGACTGCATATATATAATATACTGCTTCATTTAGGATATTTTGAAACTTTGAGGAGAAACAAAACGCCGAGTATATCATCTCAAATATTTGAAATATCAAAACTTAACGTTATTCCTCTAAGAAATGTCTTTATTTGTATTTGAAATGTTTAATTTTCCAAAGTCATTGACTATTAAATACGCACGTTTATTGGCACGTTTCTTGGAAATCACACGCTTGTGGATTTCAGGACATACATTACAGTTTAGTTTTTTTTTTATTGGAGATAGGCAATCGCTTGACCGCTGTCACACTTAATAAAGTGTAGATGCGGTCTACGGTGGAACGCGCTTGCCTAGAAAAAAGTGCTTCCACCGTAGGATTTTTAAACTGTTAGATGTAGACTTGAAATTTTCTATGTTGATAGATCATGCTTAAAACTTACCAGGATAATTATTTTGAAACGAAATCGGAAACTTTTGAAGTTACCAAATACCAAATCGCGTATCAGATACGAAACTTTACTATATAAGCGTGTCTAGATACACTCTTGGCCACTACAATGGCGCAAACCAAAAAATAAATGGATTTTCCGTCCGGAAGAAAATAGCACATAAGAAAACGTTATCCGTCCAAATCAACCGGATTCCGCATGAAAACAATTTATCCATTTCAGCCTGCCAGCAAGAGAAAAGAAAGCATCCTTAAATAATAAAGGAAGTTATTTAGGATCATCAATTGCGGAAAACTCGTCTTTATTGTCCGAGGAAATTTATACGTGTTTGGGCAAATATTTGCTCGCGTGTAAGACTTGATAAAGCGTTTTAATCTTTTGTTTTCGTCTTCCTTCATTTATCATATACTTAAGATATGCTTAATATCTCGTTTCGTCCTTGTGTTAAATTAAAAGGTTCTGCTAGGAGTAACCACCCACCCACTCCTAGCAATAGTCCTTATTTCTGCTATCATTTTTTATTTAAATATCTTCTTCCTAGCGTTATCACGGTTAAGTACCAGATTCCGTTTAGATTGCAAAGTTTTTGATTGTGGGTGAGTTAAGATGACCGATTGCCATCTGACATCATCCTCGAAACCCTCACAATCTCTACGACTAATGTCACTCAGTGATATTAATCGGGTCACACTGTTTTACGTGTCTTCCGAAACACGGAGGAGGAATCTTAGAATGGGCCACCCACCTATCGTCCGGTCGCAGCAGGAACTACATAACCTACCGATCTACTCAAATGCCGAGTACTGATTGGGCGACGATCTCCCCCAATGACTTTCTAATACCATCTAAATTTAATCAAGCCAGTTTCCACCAAAATAAGCAATCGCTATTCAAGGTACCTGTTATTTAAAATCTGTTCTCGCCAACTTGAAGTAGCTCTCAACTTTACCTGAAAACAGAAAACTTGATTAAGCACCGAGTAACTTAAGCTGCGCGGACTACAGTTCACCATTAATTATTGTTTTAAATGAAAACCTTTAACAACTTCTAAGGCTTCTAAAGCCTTATACGGACCTCGTACCCGATCCCACAAAGGAGATGCCAGATTTAATGCAGGAAAGGAAGGTGTGGACTGCCCTAAATGGGGACTAATAGATCCACCACAATGTGACTGTGAAGCACCAGATCAAACCCTGTCACAAGTAGTGAACGAGTGCTCTGTCTTCTCCCTGACTGCATATCTGAGTTGCACTCTTTTACACCAGCAACAGTGGCTTGGCTGAGGAATCTGGACTTGAAATTACGATCCATGCAGGATGCCATACGCAATTATGATGACGACTTCTAAGTTAAGTAAGTCATATTATGACAAAGTACTTGTACGTTTTTATCTGATGATCTTTAGGGATGTTGGTCTCCCAAGTAATATAAACAGTAATCAGAAAAAGTCAATGTAAATACACATTTTAAACAAGCACGTTTGATTTCAATGTGAAATCAGTAAATTTGATACGCAAGTAGCCCGCGTTGGAAATGTTCGAATGAAAACAGCTATCCGAGTGGAAATTGAATTCTCACATTAAGCTTTTACTTTATCGACGAAAGGCACGAAATATGAACGGAGGCAATGAAGCATTAAGTTATTTACAGTTTGCCGGCACGTCGGAACCAGATCCGGTCACCTCATTAGTATCCGGTCGACCTGACTCTTAATTATAGTCCAGGAACTGGATACAATAATCCACATCGCAATTTGCAGGGAGATTATTCCAAAGCATTGTTCCAAGGAATTCCAAGGAATTGTTTGAATACAGAGTAATAATACCAACAGGTCAATTTCACCACCAGAACTCGAAAATTCACCCCCATAACTTCGATGTGCAAATTTCCGGAGCCTTCAAAAAATTGTTGATGGTCGTCGATCAACCAACTCTATAGAGTTGGTTGATCCGTTTATTAACGGCCTGCCCGTTTGCCCTTTGTTATAATTAAAAAGAAAATTCTTTGATATGTTATAACATACTTTGTCTAATTAAATATCACTCGGATAGGTAGACTGCCCGTTGCATTATATAGACATACTTTAGTGTGATCTTCAACAAATAAAGTGGCCAGGAATGTGCCTAAACACGTTTATGTATTAGGTTCCTTATCTGATATATAATTTGTCTTTGATAATTGTCCGATTTCACTCAAAATAATGTTCCTAATGAATTTTTAGCAGATCCTTTTAACACAGAACATACAACAGACATCTAACAGTTTGGAACTGCTAAGGGAAGATCAGCTTGCGGGCAAACAGAAAGACAGAGCGAAACTATTAGGGGTTCCTTGTAGGACTAAGGAACCCTAAAAAGTATGCATCCTTCATAGCACGTTAGAGTCAACGTTTAAACCGACAACTTGATTACAGTCATTATAATGTAAAACACGGAAAACAGAATTAATTAATATCCAAGCTGGAACTATTATACCGTCCGCGTCAAATATGAATCCTGATAGCCTAATTAAGTCTAGACGTTTTGACATTACATTAATTATAAAACGAGCGCCCTTAATTATTACATCGTCGAGTTTAAGTTTCGAATAATTGTATGTAAAATTTATCTTTATTGCATAGATAGATAGATAAGATAATTTATTTCTCAAAAATTTTTTACACGTACATCACTGAAACATTACATTGCATGTGTATATTAAATATTGCTTACGTGTTAACTTAAATAAATAAATAAATAACTACACATCTATTTCCATATAATTATTTAAAAATGTGACCATCTGGCATCTAACTGTTTAACGATGTGGCCCTTGCCCGCCAAAAGATTCTCGACCCCTGTTATAGAGCAACCCAACTAGGGACGTACCTTCACCTTTGATCACTACTTCAATTTGAAACAATATACCTTAACCGTATTCTTCTCACAGAACTAACATATAATGATTATAAAATATCATTATAACGAAATAAAAGTTTATTACGCTTTTCAGATTTTGCTGAAGGATCAGCGATTGTAAACAAAACAGGAATTGCCAGACGTAATTCTAATTTTAGCAAATACTATTCACGTTGTTCTTTGAATATTTCCAACGCACGTTAAAAAAGCGCTCGTGCGAACTAGGGCTTAGGTCCATTAATGTAAACAATGATGTTGGCGCCCCAAAACCCACACAAAAAAAAACCCACCGCCGTTTGGGTATTGTCGCATCCACTCCTAATACACGCATTTAATTTAAGCTTACTAGGAGGGGGAAAAGGGAATATTAGACATACCTAAAAAGTATGTCTAATGTTTTGTTTTTTTTTAAAAAAAAGAACTGTCAAACAATTCAAACTTAAAATGTATCAAGTACTAACCGTGACAGCGATTTGCCTTATAAAGGAAAATATATATATATATTCCATATTTAATTTTTTGTTTTCCTAAGCACAATTTTAGTGAAGTTCACCGTCATAAATTATGTTTCGTCACCCGTATTTGTTAATACGTGAAGCGAAAACTTTAGGTGCCATTTCACGAAAATTACGCTTACGGAGGAGAATGAAATTTGGCACAATTGTAGTTCATATAGAGGAAGGTGTGTGTATGCAAATATTTTTTTATAATATGCAATATTAATATATTAAATATACCCAGACACATACCAATATCAAAAGATTTATACCATTAAAACAAATGTATAGGATGATGTCAAAGATTAATCGTGAGAACCGTATGTTGTATTAATTGTCAAATTTTATTTTTCTGTGAATAGAACAATATATACCGTTGTCTGCAAAAAGGTCGATCTCTAGTGTATATAAAAGTGAAAGGTCACCTATCACGAAATTTCGAAAAGCACCGGACGAAAACGAAGAAATTTGGAAGGGAGGTGCCTCGAGTCTGGATGTATTATCTATATGTATGTATTTATACACTTCTATAAAAAATATATTTGTATATAATATGCGTCTATTATCTATAACACAGGCGTTGTCTACCTTAGGAACAGTCGTCCGCCTATCATATACACCTGTTTATATTTATTTATTTATACAAACAAGCTAACCAAATTTATATAAACCGGCTGCGGGGCGAGTTATAATGACCGTCTGCAGTCTGACGTCATCTCCGGAACCGCTACAATCTCACGACTAATATCACGTAATAACATTAATCAGAAACACGGACGAAGTAGAATATTTGAAGAAAGGGTCACCCATCTATCACCCGGTCGCGGTAAGTACTGCTTAACCTAGCGACCGCCTTAAATGCCGGTCACTGATATGGGACAAACGAGCAGACGGTTCACATAAGTGACTACCGACGCCGATAGACATCTGCACCACGAGGAGGCTAGCAGGTGCGTTGCCTATCTTTAAAGACGAGAAGTCTCACGAGCGAAACTAATTATAGTACGATTTATTATAGTTTAATAAAGTGAGCAAAGCGTATCAAGGTTTGCTTATATAAGAGGGTTCCGTATATGATACGAGATATAGGTTTTTGTTATGATACGAGATAAAGTTATTTATAACTTCAAAAGTTGTTATCTGATTTCGCTGAAAATAATTTTCCTAATGGGTTGTGAAGCGCGCTTTAGTCCTATCAATAAGGGAATTTTCAAGTTTCTGCGACTACCTTGCTTGCTGATGGACAGAGCGGAACTATGTGGGTTAAACTCAACAACTATCTGCAGAGTTCAAATCTGGAATATATTTAAATGTAGAATTTTTTTCGCTGGGAAATGCTCGAATTTTTTTTTTTAAATATTTGACATACACAGTTGCATAATACCTATTCCCTTCTCTAATACAATTTATTTGCTTAGTTGGATTTTTATTTAATAGTAGCTATACCCTGCGAATTTTGAGGGATTTCTTTTTTTCTATGGAACCCTAATATTCTAAAAGTTTAAACCTATGGTACTCCTTGTAAAATCAGCTATCTGCCTATGAAAGTCCCGTCAAAATTTGTCCAGCCATTTTCGAGACTAGCCGTAACGAACAGACAGACAGACATAAATGATTTAACAATAGGTATCGTCCCATCAATTTTATTTATATGTATAATTGATGATGGGATTTGTTTCTTTTTTGTGTCACTGTAATAGTAACTAAAATTAATTAAACTTATTTTATTTATTTAAAATTTTTATTATTAATACATTTTAAATATTAATAAAAAACAAACAATAATTACCTATGTGTGTGTTACAAAAATCAACTAAAATTGTATCACTTGTTTTCCATTAAGTGTTTACTTATTCATGTACGAATTTGATTAGATGAATTTATAGCGTGGAGGTCGTGGCCTAATCAGTGACCGGCATTTGCGTTGATCGCTAGGTTAAGTAGCTTCTATTTGCGACCGGATGATAGATGGAGGTCTCATAAAACCTTGAGAACAGTGACAGTTTATCATAAGCGGTCAGCATCGCAAGTGTTCTGGTTTCTCTATGCTCCCGTGAATTCGACCGCGTGGGCGAGTGATACGAGTGTATAAGTTAAGGGTTCCAAAAATAGTTTGCACAAATATGGCCAATATTTTTTACAAGAATCGGCCAAGCCGTTTCGACACTGTGACAAGAGTGTTTTATATATTAGATATGTAAATAACATAAATTATATAATATTTACAACTTAAAATATTATATATACATTCAAAGTTAAAGTCAAATATGTTACATATTATTTAAGGATCTTTATGCCATATGAATAACTAACTAATAAGTTAAATCTGTATGTATCACAATATCCAAGGTACGTTACTTCAATAAAAAAAAATACAACTTTTCTTTTTGACAGTCTGCTGTTCCGAAATGCCGAAATTAATCCATTACTCAATTAGGACATGCGCAAATGTGTCATAATAAAAACACCAAACGTTTACAATCAGTGAGGATTTGTCCGACATCTGAACTAGTTTATCTGTAAGAGTATAATAATAAAAAATATGAATGACGCAAATTTGCGTCATAGTTACGTATATGCATAATATTGTGTACAATATTTCTAACTAATTGGATTTGCCTAAGTAAACGGACTAAGAAGTTTTTTATTGAGTGAATGTTTATTCATTCTGAAATTTATCATAAAAATAAGGTATATCACTATGACGCATATTATTGGGAAAATACGTTAATACTTGTAATATACACTGATACTATGAAAATATTATTACATATTTTTATAATTATAACTCACCAAATTAATGTATGCACGCGTTGTACTCACACTGATTACATCGATTCACATTGGCCTATGTGTACACGCCTTTATTCGCGAAACACGCTTGACCGCACGATAAGGCGCCGCTTTTTTTAGCGTGCGGTCTATATCACCTGGGGTCTGAGCGAGCACTCGACGCGCACTCGCTTATTACTTATATTTATTTATTAGAATGCCTAAGGCCTTACCTTACTATTGAGAGGTGAAAATGATATCTCTAACAGTTCCCGAGAAGCTAACACAACGACTGCTATATAATTTTACTAAAGTTATGATGATAGTATGGCCCAGTAGTTCTAAGCTAGAAATTGTAGACGAAAAGTAAAGGTACCTCCCCCAGCATCAGGCGACACTACAATGCTAGTCTTCCAGTCGGGAATGTTTTCCTTGATCCATTTTAATACCGCCGGAACTACTGGTCCGATTTGAAAAATTCTTTCAGTGTTAGATAGCCCATTTATCGTGGAAGGCTATAGGCTATATATCATCACGCTAAAATTGTATTTTCAACTAATTTTACGCGTACGCAGTTGCGGGCACAGCTAGTTTTGTATATGGATTTATAATAAGCATCACAAAATGAGCATCATACGCAAATCTAAAGATTTGAAACAGTCTTCTGACACTTTAAACATACTTTGGAACTTCCCATACTTTATTTCTATAAGAGTATAAGTATATTGCGTTGGTATACCCTGGTCACGCAAGAAGGGTCACGAAGGGGGTAGTACTGGAGTATCACTACCCAAAGGTAACAGTATATCGACTTCCAGTATTCCGATACTTCTGAGACTTGTAAAACCGAAGTGAAACCTTCTGAATTCCCGTCATCGAACCCTTCCGTGGGCTAAATGTACCGTGTATATATGCACAGATGCAAACACCAACGCACTATACATCTGTGCCCAGACGTCTGTGATGATTCTGAGACTTGTGCTTGAAGTGTGTCGACATCAGACCAGAGTTTGTTCCGACACTCGATGACCGTATTTGATTTGAGTCGTAGTAGTTGTGCCGATATACCTAATGCACAGATGCAAATGTCCGTGTATTACCCCGTCCACGTAGCACGTAGCCTAGATAAATGGCATTAATAAATTAAACAGCTCGCACTTTTCCCACGCGACGCCGCGGGGCGGGGTATAATTTATTAATTTGTTTTCTGCTAACGAGACACACTAATGCGAATCGATGCGATGTTTCTCAAACACAAAGATGGCGTTATACCGTAGATAACACATAAAATATAATTAGATTATTAAAGAGGTTTTTTTTGAACTAAGTAAATGTAACAAAATTTTTGAAATTTTACACTCAAAAACGTTTGCTATGATGCCTGGTAATTCTCGAATGAGTTTGTATTTGAATCATTCAACGTAAAAATAAATGAATGTTATTATTAATTATTACTTACATTAAAAAAAAGAAACAAAATGCGCAATCGATATTTTTTTTAATTTTGCTTCCATGAATTATTGCAGACAAGATTGTTTTGTAATAAAAAAAATATATATTAAATAAAGTTGAGGTTGATTTAGTTATTAAATTCGGGCCATTTAAATTGGATTCAGTACATAACGCGACCGACTTTTACCACCGTACATCCACGTCCCTTCCGAACTCAAAAACTTTAAACCCGCCCCTTCGACCACCACCCAAATTTCATACTTAAAACTTTTAACCTCACCGCTTTAATTTCGATAAAGTCACAATTATTAAATTTGTTATTATTACCGTAGTTTTTGATAAAAAAAAAATGTAATTAACACCTATTATATTATACCGTCCACATTTAGGTGTACAATTCATTATAGATTCTATGAATGAACATGTTAATTAGATCTTACATCGATTACTGAACGTAATACGTTACAGAAATACTTATTAAATATTAATACGATAAACAAAATTATACTTAAAAGATGAAGATATGTAACATAAAGCCAAATTTTGCGGAATTCATGACGAACACGAAAAAATAAATTCCCGATTGGCTTTGACACAAACCAATATTTTAAGTTACATTTGTGTTTGTAAATTAGTTTTCAAATAAATTTTCAAATTTCAACTTAAAAAAAGTGTCTCCTACGTAAAGTGTCGTAAATCATATTTATGAAATGCTCAATTTTTTTACGTTTCCTAAATGAACGTGATTTTTTCTATTAACTGTCTTAATCTCAAAGTAAAATATTTTTAATTATTTTACTTTTAAATTAATAATTAAAGAACTTTGAAATTAATACAGTTAATGTATTACATCAAGTTCATTTAGAAAACGTAAAAAAGTGAACGTGACTTATATGTATGTGGCATACGATATTTTACGTCGGAGCAAAGATTAATCTTTTGTAGAGCCTATCTTATGATAATGCTCTTCTTTGAAAGCAAAATTTGAGTTGAGGCATAATAGAAAATCAGTGCGTTGCATGTCCTTTTATATTGCAATCAGTGGTCTAATGCCGGAGCCAGACAGTTCAAAGTTTTTGTACATTTTTGTCCTTGAAGACTACAAAGTACTAGAAAACTTTCTGCATCTACACAAAGTCCCCGCCCACACTACACATGATCATTCAAGTAAAGTTATGTCTGGTTCCGGCATAATAAAAGTTGTGTTCGGATTTTGACCGATAATCAAATTTCGAAGCAGTTGAAGCTATTTGAACTAACATACACTAATTTTTTTTAGCAAAGTGATTAAATAATAATTAAGACAATCGAAATTGTAAAAAAAATCGTTAAATTTCACACGGACCAAGTCGCAGGTAACAGCTAGTACATACAAAGAAGTGTCTGAGTTTAGTATGAAAGTGTGTACTCCGTTATAGTTAATCCAGGGTGGCTTTTGGATCACGTCGTATGGTGGACATCAATAATTCATTGTAGATGCAGTCGGGTGGACAGTCTTGCAATAGTAATGCTTGAGGTGGACTGAGCTGACATAAGGTATAGGCGACGAGCGGAATACCAAAAATGAGGTGCGCACGACCGAATTTCGGGACGAGATTCGTAAAGAAGAAGAAGCTATGAGCGATTCAGTAAAATAACTAGGTGTTTTCCGCTACTCTGTCCGCGTATAATTAAATTTATAGTTAGACCTCAATCTGACGTTCTCCAAAATCCGTTCTTTGTGGAAGTCTGCTAACTATATACAACCTAATTGCCAAAATTCAATTTTGTATGTCCGGCGATCTTCGAGATTTCCTGATAAGTGACCTTTCTCTTTTATATATATAGATTTGACACACGGACATCTGTGCCTAATGTAGGTAAAATAATGTTTGTAATAGAGGTAACTGCCGCCTGCTATATACAAATATTGTTTGTATAAATATGTAAATACATAGTTATGTAAATAATATACCAATACTAGAGGTGGGCCGAACTCACAACCTCAATAAATGAATCCAAAAATAAATTGAACACGAGATGGCGTTAGTTGCGTGTAGATCAAATATTTTTTTTGTATTGTTTTACATAAACGGACAGGACCTATGTGCTCTATGCTGTGTCTAACATAGACTATCTAGAAAAAGGTTAATGATCTTTTTTTTGAGACGATCGAGTCTCCAATAAAAAAAAAAGTGTACATTTTATTAATTAGATGTATTTGTGAAATAGTGCACGCTGAGTAATTCACATTCACAAGGTAGATATTTGAATCTGACTAACTTCAACAAATAAAGATTATAGGTTTCATTGAATATTCTATTATTTTTTTACAAATTCCTCACTTCGAGATCTTTCTTTATCTCCTTCTTTTATTTTTATTAGTCGATCGTGAATTTGTTCGTAATATACATAGTTTTGACATCTAAATCTTTTAACTTAGACCACACCTGAGCGGGTATTGCTTTTATCAATTTGACGCTTTTAGCGCCACCATTTCAAAATGATCTATCAGTAGTACCACCACATATAAATATACCAAGGGAAATTAAAATATAAATTATTTTAAACTTAGTACGTAATTAATGCTGCTACAAGGCCGTTAAATTTTCGCAATGAGTTTTTATCATGCACTATCAACATGGAAAATTTCAAGTCTAACAGTTTGGAAATCCTGGGGGACCTTGCGGGCGGACCGTCGGACGGACGGACAGAGCCAAACTATAAGGACACCTTCTAGGACTATGGAACTGTAGATCTCTAATTAGGCATATTTAACAGACCAATAGTAATACAAAAATAATAAATATAAAAATACAAATCTTAATTACAACCGAATTTTGAAGATGTTCTTTTTAATAAAATCGAAAATACTCTTTTACAGTTTTATTTAAAAAGCTATATGATTGTACATATAAAAGTAGAAATAATAATACCATTTAAAAAGTAGAGAGGAAAGGTGGATTTAAATTTAAAACTCACGTTTACACTCCTCTACTTAGATGGATAACTCAATATAAGGAATTCTCAATAGTTGATTAAAATATTAGTTGTCTGTATAATCGGTTAACGGACGTTAATTTTAAATGATAACGCAGAACGCTTAGGCTAATCGTGCCACTTTATCGCTTGTTCCGCGCTCTTCCCGACTCAGGCGGAACGCGACAATAAGTCATACTTTTTCGTGCGTGCAGCCGGCGTTCATCGATATAAAAGACGTTACCACGTCAAAAGGGAGAGATCAAGGTAGGTATAAGACGGTAAAAAAGAAACAAATATTACTGTATAGGAGTAATTATATTTTTGTGAAACATGAATATAGTTCGATTGATATGGTTGCAGAATGAAGAGGAGCGCATAATGAATTTGCGTATCGCCAACTTTTTAAGGCAGAAACAGGAGAGGGAAGCGAAGAATAGAGCCGAACAAGAGGCGATCAAAGCGGCAAAGCAGAAGGGTATCGACCACATCGCTAAAGCGCAGAAGGTTTTATTTTTTCTATTCTGGACAATATATAAAACTAGTTGTTATCCACGACTTCGTCCGCGTAAAATTAGGTGAAAAATTTTAGCGTGTTTTCGTTTATATCATATAAAGCCTACAACCGTCCTTGATAAATAAAAAAAAAACTCAAATCACGTTTATATAGAAGGGTTCCGTATCTGATACGAGATAACAGTATTTGTTAAATGTCTTCAAATTTGTCCGATTTCGCTCAAAATAATATTATCCGTTCTAGGCGGATGTGTACCAAATTTCGCTTTCGAAATTTCGTGTTAATGGTCATTTCGCTTTCCTATATCAATACCTCCCAAGTAACTTATTGTTACTCCAAACTCCCAGCTTTACAGTATGAATGAATGAATGAATGAATGATAACTTTATTCAGAAAAAGTTACATAACTACAAAAAAAATTACTTATACTAAACTAACACTAAATTAACTTATATCAAACTAAAATAAAACCGTAACAAAAACATCAACAAAGAGAGAAGAGAAACCGTAAAAAAATATAAAATACATATGTGACTAGAGTAGTCATGTAACTCTTCCGAAAAGGATGACTACTCAGCTTTTTTTATGAGGTCAGAGATAACCTCAGCTGATATTCTGTAGCTCGGGCTTTTTGATGACATTGTCATCTGGTCATCTTTGCACACACTTTCTGAAGTGTAAAGTAAAAGGTGTAGATATACTCTAGTTTATTTTAATCGTAATTATTTACTTCGTTTGACATTTATTATCATATAATTTTTTTCTATTAGAATAATTGACACGTTATAAATTAAAACCCTAATGTAATAATAAACTAATATTCATCTGCGATGTCCTCACTGGGCTTCATGTACTATATAATGTGTAAGCCAATTTAAGAATAGATGAATGACACGAGTGGGTTTACGATTGAAGCATTTAATGTGAAAGTTGTGCTATTTATTATTATTTCAATAATAATAAAATGTTATACACAAACTCTCTGTAGTGCAGTACACACGAATTTCGATCATTAGCTGCAGGTAGTAGATATTTTCAGCTATAGGTGCAGCTAGAAACTAAAATACCTAGCAAATGCACGTTGTCTTACTTAGACATTGAAGTAAAAAATATATATATATTAAAAAAATAAAAAATAAAAAAATATATATACTCATTCTCAATAATTTGGGGATTTGAATAATTAAGACAAAATCGGTTCAGCTTGCAAAAAAAAAAAAACAATTCCAACACATATAAAATTAGTCGAAATTCGGCCACAGCTTTTATAATAGTAATATGAGAACGAAATTGTTCCACATTTTTTTCTAATCTATAACGATCCTTATTTATGAAGCTTGCAATTTTACTCTTCTACTGTTTTACTTGTTTCTAACAATAATTTACACCCACATCAATTCGATTATATCATTTACGAGTAGTATTTATAAAATAATTACTTTAATGTCTTAATAATAAGCCAGACAAAACACTACTTTTTACTCTCTGAAAATCTTTCACATCAAATACTAAAGTATCTTGAGAGAAAAGCTGAGCCCGCGACTTTTTCCGGGTAAAATTAAGTAAAAAAATAGATACAATTTGATTACAATGATATATATGTATACTATATATCATCACGCCCTCCTTGATAAATAAACTATCCAAAATTCACATTCAAATTCAAATTGGACCAGTAGTTCCTGAGATTTGCGCGTTCAAGTAAACAAACCAACTCTTCAGCTTTATATACTAGTATAGATATAGATTCTTAAAACATTTGCACTAATTATATTACTAACTAGCTGTGCCCGCGACTCCAGGTAGGAATGGAACCCACGACCCCCGGAGCGAAAAGCAGGGTCACTGCCCACTACACCAACGAGCTAGTCAGAATTATATACGTATTATATCAGTAAACTTGTCTATTACATTATAATTTATATAATAATATAAATTATGCGTGTAATACTTAACTCTTATTGAATTATTTTATAACTTTTTCTGGATAACAGTATATAGGTCATTCCATTTAGTTTTTCTTACTGTTTCGATATTTTTATTGAGTTATAAATATATCTCATGCCTTCAAAATTCCTTTAAAATAATACGCTACGTCTGTAATTTGCCTAACTCATTTTAAAAGTCAAAGTTCATAATTTTTGATGCTTTCAAATTACCCGCTGTTTATTGTTAATCCCATATTCCACGAGGACGCTAGGTTAGCTGGTTTCCCTGGTTTAGGGATTCCTATTACTGTTGCTTCCTTCCACTGATCGGGGAAGGCGCAGTCGGCTAGAAGGGCGTTAAATATAACAACTAAGAGGTTGATTATATGATTTGGCAGAAGCTTTAGCATGCGATTGCTAATCGTGTCGGGACCTTGTGACTTTTTTGGGTGCATCCATTTGATGAGGTCTTTGACCTCTTTGGGATCTGTGGGACTGAGTGGCTCGCTTTCGGGAGCACAGGAGACTATACTCTCGTACTGTTCACCTTGTTCAAGTGATCGGCGTCGATCGGCTCGTAACTAGGGGAGCATTGCTCCTCTAGCTGGTCAGCTAGGCATTCAGCCTTATCGACATCGAGAAAGGCTACGGGTTGGCAGAGACCTACGTAATCAATATTTCAAACTGAGTTATGGTCCTTGATTTACACCTCGTTAGCGCGTCCCTGGTCGGAGCTTAATCCAATAAGAGTTTCCAAAGCCTTTTAGGATTCTCCATAAAAACTAACGACCCTTAATAAATCGCGAGTAAAACCGCTCATATAACCAAAAAAAACAGTTATTAATAACCACATTATTTACTTATATAAACGGGCATGAGCAGTAAAAATATTTCGATGATAGAGCTTCATTCGGTTGAAGGACTGAAATAGCAAGGTACCCGGTTCAAACCCAGTCGTATTATCGCACCCACTTTTAATTGAAGCTTAGTTAAGGGGAATATTATACCGGATCCAGGCATAGCTCAAAGTGTTTGCACATTGTTGTCC
>JANCMC010029252.1:54320-75774 GCA_024363005.1 Charaxes varanes | reverse complement strand
TCATATTATTTTAATATTAATTTATTAATAATTATTATAATTCTTAATGCTATAGTAGGAGCTATTGGAGGATTCAAATCGTTGACTTACTTAGTGCTTCATCACGTTGAAACGCGCGGACGCGGGAGACGTGGCCATTTCGTGATCACATTGACCGCCAGGGTTTACACGAGTGTGATAGATAACATGGACTTGAAGTTGAAAACATGGACCACAATGTTTTATTTGTACCTAAAGTGGGAGATGATAAAATTTAGAATTGGTGTGCGAAAAAGAAAGAGAACGGTATGGTGCATTAATTACTTTATAAAGTAAATTGAGAGAAAATCCTTTAAGGTTTTTTTTGCAAATACCAGGATGACTGAGCTATTTTGATTACATACTAGATTCAATAAGTAGTGTTATTTCAAAAGAAGGCACAAATTTTCATAAAAGCATAAAGCCCGAAGACTATACTAGGATGAAAATGTTCGTGTTTGGCCCTGAATAACAATGTATATGTGTACAGACCGGCAGGAAAGCTGCGGTGAGGTATAACCTCATGCTGGTGACCTTTATCTAATATTCAAGCCGCGTACTGATATCGCGTCGATATTACACCCTGGTATTGAGTGGAAGACGATCACGTGAGGTTATCGTATTTGGTGGCTCAATTCCACTGTGGTATAGTCGACCAAGAATTTGGTTTGCCACGCTAAGGTCGAATGTCGTTTGCGTGTCACTTAGTTAGAAGGTTCATTTTTGCTTGTTATACGTTACGCACCCTTAGCAAAATTTTCTTTGAGTAGGAACTGTCATCCAAGATGGTAAAGCACTTTCTCGGTCGACCGTACAATACATTTTCTCGTCGATAGCACAACAATTTTCAACGAGTACAAAACCTCCAGTTTTAGACTGTCGTTTAAAACCGTACAGTCTAGCAAGGACTCCGATAAATCACGGCGGACAATGGAATTGACAAAATTATGAATGATCACGCACGCCCAATTAAAAGCGTTTCCTAAAGCTTTCGTTCGTAATATACACTCCTTCATAAGGGCTTACATATGAAATTAATGCGTTTACCTTTTAGAAATTCTCTTCGTGTACACAACAATACACAAAAATGTAAAGTTTAATTAATAGGTGACGTATTTACTATAATCCCCCTCACTAAAGTACTTTAAATTCTATAACCCGTCGTGAGACGCCTGGCAGGTGTGAGACATCCCAATTATTCTGGACAAATCGTGTGCATAAAAGGAGAAGCGACACAGATTTTCGAATTTTTAAAGTGCACTGTTATATAGGCACATTTTTATTGGGAGTAAATTTATATGTCGTCAACGACAAGGTCATGTGAGAGTCATCGAGATGCCATGGCGACGTCGCCGGTTACGTATCCAAACAATTCGTATAAAAATTTAGGACAGGTGACGGTATGGTGACGTCGCCAAATTAGCAACGTTGCCACGATTATTACTGGCTACTCATTTGGCAACCACAGATATCCATGGCTACGTAGCTGGCGACGTCACCATGGCGTCTCTGTGACGTAGTAGCCTTATAGTTTTATGTTTTCCCTTTTGTCGACATGGCTGCTTTGTTTTGTTTTGTCATCCTTTAAATAAAATATTTATCAACATTTACTATAAGGAAAATGGGGTCGTGGACTAATCAGTGATCGGCATTTGAGTCGATCGCTAGGTTAAGTTACTCTTGCTGCGACTGGATTATAGATGGTTGACCCGTTATAACACTGTTTTATACTTAATATCCGATTTCCTCCGTGTTTCGGAAAGCACGTATAACAGTGGGACCCGATTAATGTCATTTTGTGATATTAAGGGGGTTTCGAAGATGACGTTAGATGCCAATCAGTCCTTTTAACTTGCCCCAAGGTCATTTCCTCTGCAATCTTAGCGGACCCTGGTACTAGACCGGGATAACGCTAGAAAGAATTCTATAGTAAGAGATAAACATTTACTAACATTTAATACGGGATTTATGAACAAGAAAAATGCCGAAGATTTTAATTACCTCTGTTGAAAAATTCCTCAAGGCAATATGATCGCTTTTATTCATACTTCTTTGTGTGCTTTTAAATTCAAGGGAATATTTCAATATGCTTATAAAGTCAAGGGAATATTTCACTTTACAGCACGCTTTTTTACAACCGATGTACAATTCATATTATATCTAGCGATGGCTTCGCCCGAGTGCAATATAGATATGCATGTATTAGTCATCATTTGCACGAGAGTTACAAAAGCGTGGCGTTAAATCTCGGCGTTGGCGTTTTTTCAGCGTCGTCGCTACGAAGAAAGTATATATAAAGCGATGACAATAGAGCATTGCTCGATAGAAAAGCGTCGCGTTATAAAAGCGTTGCCGTATGACCATATACTTGGGAGTTCATATGTTCTATTTGAACGCTTTTTTAACGCGCGATAAAAAAGCTCTCGTGCGAATGAGGGCTTCAAAAACACGTTGCGTTAAATCTCGGCTTTGACGCTTTTTCAGCGTCGTCGATACGAAGAAAGTATATATATAGCGGTGACAATAGAGCATTGCTCGATAAAAAAGCGTCGCGTTATAAAAGCGCTGCTGTGTGAACATAAAAACTTGTGAATCCATATGTTCTATTTGAACGCTGTTTTAACGCACGTTAAAAAAGCTCACGCCCTCACGTAACTTCCCCTATAATCGCTCCGTTTTTTAATGTAAATCGCATTTAGTTCCGTTGCGTAGTTTAAAAGATCTAAACGTACAAGAATGGGTAGTGACTTAGTTTTATATTAAGTAAAGAAAATAAAGACTAGTAAGTAAATAAGAAACCGCGAGTCGTAACTCGCGGTTTCCTCAGCGTTTACTTCAATTATTTGTTCAAATGGTTGTTTTTTTTTTTGTTTTGGAGCCCAGAGGCACAAGTCAACTTTAAGGCGTCTGAAATACCCCTTGTATTTCAGACGCCTTAAAGTCAGCAGCTCTTTTTGTTAGCTGCAGTCCCTAGATGTCTAGTCGTGTGCGCTCGACTGTACGATTAAAAGACCGTGAAATTGTAGTTATTATATTTAGGGCTTTTTAAAATATTTATGTTATAATCTACTTCGTTGTGTTGATCTTCCAGAGCAGTAAAGTAATTTAACGGTATATAAAGGTTTTTAAGAATAGTGCCAAGACCCGCGTACTTATATTTGGACAATGAAATCTCGGTACCGCATTACAATCGTTACGAACCACGGATCGTAACAATATTTCATATTTTTTATGGCTCCACTCAAACGACGTCGCAAAGCAGCTATTGAAAATTCAGCAGTCCTTTGAACTCTTACCTAAACCGTTGGGACTTTGCACGTTTCATACTACATGCTTCTTTAGTTTCCTCCGTGTATTCTAGGCTACTAGGTACATGCTTCTTTTCTTCCTTCGTGTATTCTAGGCGGTTTCGTTTGAGTTTAATCAATTGAGTGTTTTTATAGCCCTAGTATCCGTATTGATTATTTTCAAAAAAATTTAAGAACTTCTTTAGCGTTTTACCTCCTGAGTAAATCTTTCATAATACAAATAAGACTTGCCCTTAGACCGAGGCCTAGGCCCTTAGATAGTCAATTTTGTCTTACCGAAAAATCCATCCTTAGCGGATGTCTAATAACTATAAGCTATCTATCCCAAATTTCATCATTATACGTCCCGCAGTTTTATATATAACGTGTTAGGAATCCTTTAACTTTTATATAGTATATATACAGATTACAAATTTTAAGAAACCCCCCCCATACAAAAAAGTTCTAAAAATAGAATTTCTTTTTCAGCCTCTAATCCCCGTAGAACCCAGGGACCGCGTAAATCCCTACGGCAACTAAAAAAGAACTGATGACGTTAAAACGCCTTAACAAATCTCCATAAAATGTAAGTACCATCTCAATTACGTAAGCTTTCAAAGAAAAAAAAACGCATCCAAATCGGTTCACCCGTTTCAGAGCTTCGATCATATAAACACACACACAAGCACGTCCAAGTTATAATAGCCCTCTCATTAAAAATTGAGTGCGTAAAGCGTTCCCTAATGTTTCGCATTATTTCGTCTTTATAATAAGAACTTAGACATACAAATTTGTTTACTTAATTAATTTTGCAGACAGCTGCTCGTTACAGATTACATCAAAATTAGATGGGACAAAAGATAAGGTTTCAGTGTCTAAAATATATATGTTAATTGATTTACTAATTAAAATTAAGATTACAGTGTTTAAAGTATATGTTAAAAAGATTTAATTCACATATTTTCACTTTTAAAATTTTACACACGTTTTGTAATAAAAGAAAAATTACTTACTTTCATTGTCACTTGTAAATTTAGCATCGTTTCTCAATATTTTCAACAATTCCACACTCATTTTATTACACCAAAAATTATACTATTTAAGTTTTAAAACTTCACAACTTTACAAAAGTTAACCATCACACTTCATAAACGATAACTCAGGTTACTAATACAGTATTTATTATAAATAAAAGAATAATAGAATACAAAATCAGGAATACAGAATAAACTTTACGAATACCGATATAGTTTCAGCGTATTCGTAGTCGACTCTTTAGACTGGGCGTCTACGCGACGTCTGGCTACGTCGGGCTACAACGTAACACTGGCTACGAGACATCTACATTACTGAGTTACCACTTTAAAGACGGAAGAATTCTAATAGTGGTATTAAGAGTTTTTGGAGTTTTAGGAATAGATTTCCATATTTTAGCCCGAGCTATGGAGGTTTTAGAGGAGTAAAATTGATGATTTTACTCTTAAATTAAATCCATGCCATACGTCAATCAAAGTCTTTGAACGCATTTCTTTCAATCAATTCAAAATTTCTTTGTTTTATTAACTTTTATTTCCGTATCACACTCTTATTATTATTATTATTTAGCAAAGTGGCATCGCATGCGCTATTATGCGCAAAGCGTATCACATGCTTGCACAACTAATAATTGACAAATCTATTTGACAATTATTCATATAATACCAGAACCAGACATAGCTCAAAGTCTTTATACGTTTTTGGCATTGAAGTCCACAACGTACGACAAAACTTTGTACACACAAAGTCACCAGCCATAGTACATGATCATTGAAATAATCATTCAAATGAAGCTATATTTGGCTCCGGCATAACATGCGGTTGTCATGATTACGCTTTGACATCAGCCAATAATAAAATGTATAAATATTGTATACATCGTTTGGCATTGGTGTTACTGAGGTTTTATTTTAATAATTAAATATATTTATAACGTATATTTTATCAACCTATTAGCATTTGCACACCCTCCTCTGTATAAACTGTAATTGTACTAAATTTCATACACCCCTGTGCGCGTCCCGAATGGTACTGAAAGTTTTTGCTTATAGATTAGCACTTAAATGTCAAAGACTATTTGTACTTGTTCTTCTAAGTCGTTGTATGATATTTTGGTGATAATATATTGGACTTGTAAGGAAAGTTTACAAGTGCCCCGCGCGCCTAGGTCCGAGGAATGCTCATAACAAACTTGCTGTGGCATTCTTTTTAGGGTCCGTTCGTCTGTCTGTCCACCCGCAAAGTGCCCCATCTAGGATTTTCCTCGTTGCTAACTCAACTAACCCATCAGGTAAACTATTTTAATCGAAATCGGAGAAGAACTTTTGACGACGTTTACCAAATACTTTTATCGCGTAAGATAGTACATACGCCACCCTTCTATGTAAGCCTGGCTTTACTCGCTCTTGGTCAATTTTAACTTTATTTTATGACAAAAGACGAGGGTTCCGCACAAAATATACCCCTATCCGATGCGAACGAACTCGGGTAACGGGTAGTCTTGTATGAATGTAACAATATCAAAATGTTATTCAAATATAATACTGTATCCATTTTGGCCGACCGACCGCGAAAATAATAAAGAAAAATACGCTTAGGTTAAATACGATGGGATTTGTCCCAAATGCTATGTTTTTTGGCAAAACCATACTACCAGTTGGCTGCTCCTCAAATGATACGAGGTTTTAAAAATTTTCTCTTGTTTTCTGCGCTCATTTGTAATCAATCAGTATAGCATTATTCTACAACCTGAGCTTTGTGGTACAGTTTACTGAAAAAAATGTTGCGAACGTGGATATTGTGAAGGTTAATGTGGTGAGAGTGCTTGAGGTATAAATTGTTTGCTGTTATTTACTAATCACTTTACGAATAACCTTTGTAGAGTCTATCTCCTGATGATGCTTCGGTATCGAAGCGAAACGTGCGTTGAGGCGCATCAGAAAGTCAGTGTAGTGCTGTGCTTTGATGGCGGATTCGGTGGTGTAGCTTTCGGGTTGCAGCATTGCACCGATTTTCCTTCGTATTAATTTGCGGATTTAAGCAAAGTAGTTTAGAATTTCATGCTTGTTCTAAAGAACTTTAATTAATAAAAAAGTGAAAACAAATAAAGATTTGTATAAAAATAAATGTCAGTTGGCCCACCGTTGACACCCGTGGCGTTCGTATGCCTTTCATATTTTTAATCAATCAACATTATGACACTCTTTTAAACCGTTCATTCATCAAAAGAATAATAATAAAACCATACTGCTATGCCGGAGCCAGACATAGCTTCATTTGAATGATCATTGCAATGATCATGTAGTGTTGCTGAGGACTTTGTGTAACTGCACAAAGTTTTGTAGAACTTTATACACTTCAAGGACAAATATGTACAATTACTTTGAGCTATGTCTGGCTCCGGCATTATGTTCAGTATATTTTACTGGACACAATATTTCGTTAGAGCGTGAGGAATTATTAGTACCTTCGATTATTTTTTAGTCTAAATTGATTAGACTATCTGTCAAAAATAAATAAATCAGCATACTCGAGGCCTCGTCGAGGGAGAGGACGTAGTGGCCTAATCAGTGGTTGGCATTTGAGTCGATCATTAGGTATAGTAGCTCTTGCTGCGACTGCGTGATAGATGGGTGACCCATTCGAACACTAGTTTATATCTGATATCCGAACTCCTCCGTGTTTCGGAAGGCACGTAAATAGTAGGACCCGATTAAAGTCATTGAATGATATTACTCGTGAGGTTGCAGAGATCGTGGGGGTTCCGAGTATGATGTCAGAGGGCAATCGGTCATCTCAAATCCCCCACAGCCACGTCCTCTGCAACCTAAGCGGACCCTGGCACTAAACGGGAATAATGCTAAGAAGAACATACGCAGGCCCTCACAAAGATCAGCTTTTTTCTTCGGTGTAGTAAATTCTTAGTTTAACTAAATTTATTTTATGTACACTCTATTTTTTTACTTTTACATGCTAATACCCACCCGCGTAAATTCAGTGACTTTATTATATTTTGAGGATCTCAATTTTTCTGTTTCTGTTTACCCGTAATAAACAGACAGACGAAAATGCTTTAATTATGCAAAACTTGTCCTGACAGTAACAAACACATTTAAGAGACTTATTCAATTTGATGCAGTCGTTTGGACATTTCAGAACTTACTTTTTATTAGCGTTTAATTTTTTTAGTAGGCCTACGAGATATCGCTCTGTCCGTCCCTCCGCTCGTCTGTCTGCACTAACTAACCACTCTAATTAGAAACGTAGAATAGAATGCTGATTCATAGTACAGCTATTTCTCTTGCGTCAAGACGAAAATAATATAAAAATGATTTTCTTTATTTTTGAAGCTATCTTGCACTCTATAATCATTTATTTGAACGGAGTTTTTCTTTTATACAATAAACAGACATACTATTGTTTATTCAGTATCCGTTTGATATAGACATAACAATTTCTAAATGCAAAAAAGTGTTGCCATTAGAAATGTGTTCATGATATAAATCGATATTAGATTCGATTACGATTATTATTTATAAACTAAAGTTAGATAAAAATATACATGTGTGTTTGAGTATTACATTGTGTGTTGACATTAAGACTTATAAAAATATTATTTCAGGTTTTTTTATTACCTATCGATTATTATTAATGTTAAAACTCTTGTCTAAAATACCTACAGTACACGTATGACAAAAAATAGAAAAGCCGGACTACTGAATGTACAAAAGGGTAAAAAATACATTTGTACGTTTGTAGTCGGAAAATTAAATTATAAATTAATGATGGGTTAAGTAAAATAAAATATTGAATTTATATTTAAAATCGATATACACCAGTTGTGTATATCGATTGTGTCTATGTCCGATTTTTTATGCAGGAGCCAGACATAACTCAAAGTATTTGTACATTTTTGTCCTTGAAGACTACAAAGTTCTACAAAACTTTGTGCAACTACACAAAGTCCCCGGCCACACTACATGGGAAAAAAAATATTATTAATAAGTAATTACCGAAAACAAAAATGAAAAGGGACTTCAAAAGATAAAGTACGTAGATTGATTTAATTATTTCCGATTATTTGGGTTTTCCGCAAAGTAACGCCTGTTTCAATAATCTAATATACACACCCACAGACACACACACACACACACACATGCACACACACACACACACACATATGCACACACACAAATTATTATTAAAGAATTAGTAATTATTATTAAAGAAAATTATGTAATCACAATTTGTTATGCAAGAGCGAGACCTTCTGATACAGGTATTTTCATACCTACTAAAAGATATCAACCTTTGTTAAAGATGTGTAATAAACAAGAGACCGCAATAAAAGTTTTTATTTTATTTATACATCCCTGGGGCGAGTTGAGATGACCGATTGTCATCTGACGTCATCTTCGGAACCCCCACGATCTCTACAACCTTACGATTAATACCACAAAGTGACATTAACCGGGTCCCACTATTTTACGTGCCTTCCGAAACACGGACGAGGTCGGATAAATAAGCCAGTGCTAGAATTGGTCACCCATCTATCACCCGGTCGTAGCAAGAGCAACTTAACCTAGCGATCGATTTAAACTCCGACCACTGATTAGGCCACGACCTCCTCATTTGATAATAATAAGAATGAAATTGTAATTTATTTTATACACCAATAATGTCTAAATACTGTATAGAATATGGTTCCAATTGGTTTGTTAATTTGGTTCATGTACATTTTAATTTACAATTTATTGTAAATGTTTTTTTATTTTTATTGAGATAGATAAGCTGAAAATTACACAAATTAAGCTGCTTCAGTAACCGTTACTTGTAAATTATTGGCGCTAAGAAGAAAAACAAGAAGCGTGATAATATATATGTATCTTTCCTCAATAAATGGGCTATCGGACACTGAAAGAGTTTTTCAAATCGGACCAGAACATACTAAGATTAGCGCAAGTCAAGAAGTAGTTGAAAAAGTCGTCGTCGTTAAGTTCGAACTGCCAGCCGGGCTCGTGCAATTTCGGCAAAAAAAGGTTCTTTTCGGAGTGTTCGAAGCTGGACCCCGTGTAATTCGGCGCGGAAGGTCACAGCCTACATCGAGACTGGAGTTCTTCGGCGGCGTAATACCAGCAATCAGGTTAGTGGAGCATTTTAAGATGGGATGCGCTTGATTATGCGCCTCCACTACCCCCTATTATTTACCCTAGTAATTAGGCAGTTTGCTCACTTATCTATGAAGTTGGCTACCGTAGGAATAAACGACCTTGTCCTATATATTCCTATTAACCCGTAGAATGTAAAATGTAAGAGGAATAATTTAAAATCTAAAATATTATATTTAATATATTCGCGCACATTTTTATGATAGCAAAAATTTTAAAAATATTACAAAAATTGTATGATGCCGTAAATCTTGTATCTTTTACGTTCAAAGTTTTATCATTACTATAAAATTATTTTTCAAAATATATCTTACCAGCTCCATCAATTTAATAACACAGGTAGGTATTAACATATTGTTATATTTTGTTGTATATTAAATATTCGGTCATCCTAACTCGCCCTACAGCCACATTCTCTTCAATTTACACGGTACTAGACCGGGATAATGTTAGGTAGGAGGAGGAAAAACTAAATAAATATTAATATTATTGCTACTTTTTATTGTATCACCTTGTTTCTAATGTTTCCGCTCTTGAAATTGTTTCGCTGCTATTGAAAACGGCTATATGTTATTTTAACATATATTATGTTAACATATGCACATATACAGGACAATTATTTATAAGGTCTCTTTTACGATAAGTCATGCTGATAGTACTATTTTTTTATATAGCAAATCTCAAACAGGCAGGTGATATAACGTATTAGTCATTACCGATGTTTATGGATAATTTCACTAATAGAAGGTGCTAAGCAGTGTATATAGAGGTTGGGTTTGCGTTTACTATTAAAATTTGCTGTTTTCCACGGTTTCGTCCGCGTAAACTTGCAAGAGCCCTTAGAACTCTTTATCTGGATCTATCGAAAAATCCGTTAATCATAAGTAGAAACTTCGCTAGCGTGATTTGATTTGTATGGAGATTTTCAGCGTTTGTACTGCGGTCATCGTCATCTGTACAGCGCCATCTAGTTTGCTTTGGTGCAACCTTCTCCATTCGACATCATTGCCATCTCTTTATGTAGCGGCAGCTACAATAGCGAATGTCTACTAACTATAAACTAGCTTTTCCAAAACTCATCTTGGCACGTGCTGCGGCTTTCGAGATTTTGTAATAGAAGACCTTTCGCTTTTGTATATATAGATAAATGAATATCAGTTAATTAAAGTCTATGAAGATAAGAAAAGGTCGGTGTTTTATTGCCCCGTCAATATAACTCAGTCAAGGCACCGATCCCCAACAAGTATACTGGTTGGTTGAACTATTTTAGACTGTGTACACATTCATAATCCTTACAACGTCTATTGTTGTTTGCCTAGAGATATACGCAACTTGCGACGTTACTAATCTGATGTACAAATTATGATAGAAGGAAGGATTCGATAAGGTTCTTGTTCTTTTCAAGTGTCTTATGACAAAAAGAGGTCATTGGCGCGTGTCTTTTTATTTGAAACGCACAATAGCACACATGATGTGATGATGACCTGTGCAGGTAGACCGGAGCGTGAGACTGTCCCAGTCATGAACGTTGGCAGGCGACTGACGCAATATCGAACACCGTAGTTCCTGCGATTAGCGCGCTCATGTAAACAAACTTTTTAGCTTTATATATTAGACTAGCTGTACTCCACGACTTTGTCCGCGTATGCTACTCTTATCACTTAAGAGGTTTAAATATAGTTTTTGGGTGAGCATTAATATTATGTTTATAAAAAGACCTTCACAAATAGTGCATTATTTAGAACAAGTTTGATTAGCCTAAAAAAGGTTATACTGAGCTAGACATATGCTGTTGCGGACTTCGATTTAGAACATTTAAAGGGGAAAAATTTCGTTATACGTGACTTTTGCGAAACTAAATATATACACAGCGTACGCAGCGTAGGCTCTCAAATCGGAAAAAGGACCCCCGATTTTTGAAACATCCTTCATTGGTGCTCCGCTCCTATTGGAAAAAAGCTTTCAAAACTAATACTGCCACTGGGACACGCGTGTTTTCGGGGACAAATATGTTTGAACCGAAATGAGTCCTATATATTTGAAGTGGAACCGGTCTAGATAATTCTTAATAAAAACAGTATTTACGGTCCAAGAATGGAAGGTAATGACGTGGAAAGGGGTTGTGTTTAATTCGTGATTATCCCGCGCGACAATAGGCGCAGGACAATGGACGCTAACGACTTATTTCCAAGGACCCGTTATCTTGCTCCTGCAAAAATACACCCATAACTTGATCGGATTAATCCTATCTTGGGCGGTATATTTTAGGGTTCCGTAGTCCAACAAGGAACCCTTAAAATTCTCCTCTATTTGTCCGTCTGTCCGCCCGCGAGTTCCAGCCCCGAAAACGACCAATTGTCGAAAGAGAAAACTTTAAAAATAGGTGTTTGTGTACTTTTGTTGTTTCTGCCCAGGCTTACATAGTGTTTTTATAAAAAAAATGCAAGAAAAAAAATTAAAATTCTATAGGAAAATGATTTATAATTTCATTAATATTAAAAGTTATGTTATATTTTTTCGGTTTTCATAAGGCAAAGGTAGCACAGCTATACAGCCCAAAAGGTAAAAAAACAAATATAGGCTATAAATATAGTGCCGCCATTTCCTGAATTATTTTTTTTTGTTGGTAATATTAGTTGTATCTCATGTTCGAATTTCAAATTACATACAGCAATTTTAAATTTGAGTGTCCGCAAATGACAAACTTCGCGTATTCTTTTTTCAAATGTATTGACAAAAAATTCATCGTCGCGCATTAAATAGGACTAAAAACTGGCTCATGTGAACCATAGCTCAGACGTTGTCTATTTGGGCTGCATTGTTAATACATCAAAATGAAATAGAGGCTCGTGCTTTGATCTATAATCAAATCATTCTCATCATCATCCACAGCATCATCACTTATGCAAAACTCTAATTCTTTGACATTGTATTATTTGACAGTTAATATTTTTACCGTCACGTCGTTATGTCTACGCTTTGACACAACCTTACAGTAAAAGGTATACATGTGTGTGTAAATCGTTTGGCATTGGTGTGCGCGTTTTATTTAATAATTTAGCATATTAATATTACATACTAAAAAAATATTGTCATTCGCACACCAACCTCTATATAAATTGTTATTGTGCTTCATATACTTCACCGTCCGCGCAATTTTCATAAAATGGTACCGAAAGTTTTTGCTTCACGTATTAAGACATAGATTATTATATTAGTGTCACCGCGACTTCTGCCGCTTAAAATTGCGAGAGCCCTTAGCCCTCTTTAATCTAGCCCTATTGAAAAATCCTTTCTTAGCTGATGTCTACAACTGTAAATGACCTCCTCGCTAAATTTCAACTTTGTACGCCCCGCGGTTTTCGAGATTTAGTTTTTGCTCACCTTCAATATATAAAGATAACAAGGTGCAAACGGGCAGACAGTTTCTTTGAGTGGCTACCGACGCCCATTGACTACCACTATTAGAATGCTTTATGGAGTGACCATGCTTTATGGAATGACCATGCTCTATTCTTGAAGGTCCTTAAGCCGTATCGGTTCGGAAACACCGAATTAAATTAAGATTACTTTGTATTAAATGCAAATCAAGTCTCGCAGTAAACTGATACAGTAACAGCCGTTATTCACCGTAAATCACGACTTAATTGCTATCAACATTGAGTTTTAAATAATAATTAATTTCCTGGCAACATTGAGCAATGACCTACTGATACAGTAATTAGGTTTAAACCATTCAACGTGACTGATTGTGATTTAGAGTTCCGCTAATTCAAGTCTCGTTAGCTCAATGATAGAAGGTTGGAGCAGTGAGCTGGGAATTGGTTCAAAGCCCGTCGTGGCCACTTTCAACTAAGCTATAAAAAAAAAACCTTAAGTCCAGTCAAATGTAACTATATATGAGACAAAATATGTAGGATGTAATATATGAAGATTTGGCCGTACAGAAGGAAACAAAATGAGGTCGTACAAGGCCCTGTTTTCAGCCCTATGTTATATTCTAATTCTATTAGATTAAATACATGGGACATAACATATTACAGAGATTTAAGTATAATGAAGGTTTGGGACACAGGTCCTTTCCAGCCCCGTGTTACATTCCATATACATGAGATTACATGGCATCATCAATGAACTATTAAGTTAAATATATGGAATATAATGTATTGTGAAGATTTTACTTATAAAGCGTCGCACAAGGCCCAGTTTTGGGCCCGGTATTATATTCCTTATATGCAAATGATTCTCGTGAGGATGGCGTATCACTTGACAAGGGTTCGTGGAAGATTCAAGTCACGACGCGACGTATGTCGCGTATATATGTGATTACATCTCATCACAAATGAACTATTGAGTTAAATATTGAGGATATAATGTATATAGCGTTAACTATACAAAAGGAGTTACACAAGGCCCAGTTTTCGGCCCCATGTTAAATTCTTTAAACATTAGATTACTTCGCACCAGCAGTGAATTACTATTAAAGTAAATATACAGGATATAATATATCACGAAGATTGGACTAAAATGAAGGTGTCGGACAAAGCCCTGTTTTCGGCTGCCTGTTATATTCCTTATACATGATATTACATCGCAACACCCATGTACTATTAAGTTCAATACATAGAATATAATATGTTATGAAAATTTGACTAACTCAGGCGTCTCACAAGGCCCAGTTTTTGCCCCGGTATTATATTCCTTATATGCAAATGATTCTCGTGAGGATAGCGTATCATTTGAGACAGGTTCGTGTGAGATTCGAGTCACGACGCGGCGCAGCATCTAGCGTGCGTGTCTGATTACATCTCAGCTTGCCATCTGAACACCGGTGCTCGGTAGGGATGCTACGAAGACGCGTGTTCAATTCCGATACAGGTTCACATCGTTTATGTTAATTGCATAGCAATGGTCCCCATATATTTTACATTTCTAAATCTGTTTAGGAACATAACCGTACTGGGGCTTTAGTTTTATATTATTCGCCGATATAATTTACGTGTTCAGTCTGTTGATTAAATTTTAAATTTAAAAATCCATATCCTTTATGGAATACAATTTTTTATATACCAAGAAGGAAGTTGTTATCATAACAAAACTATAATAGCCCCCGCGGCGTAACTCAGCCTTCGGTACGGTCCAGTGTTTGAAACTCGGTAAAACTGGGAAAACTATTCATAGCACATTACCTCATTAACAGCAAAACTGTACCCCCATTACTTATCATTCCTATAGAATCTTAATTTTTGGGTGCCTCTCCGATCAACAAAGGTTGGCAGTCAGTTTCGCATACTGCGTTTTGTCTTGCGAGGCGAGGCGAAACAGTGCGATATAATCTAATGAAGTCAATTTATGGAACTGGTGGCGATACCTGCTACATCCTGCAATTCCAGCTTATCATGTTGACACCGTTCATTCGAACTTTTTACCAAGCGAGAAACACTCACGTCGCACGATCGTGCTAAAGCACTTATCAGATCATGCAAAAAAACAAAAACGTTGTGATTTTGTAAATAGAGCTGACTTATGAAATTAGTATAAAAATTTTCTCATTCTTTACAAGCCGCTTAAGCCGGTAATTATAATAATAAGGTGAATTACTAAACACAAGAACAATAGTTTTTAAAACTAAGAGGCAGACAGTTTCTACTAATGTCATACTTCGTTGGTACGGTCTATTGTCTTACTGAACAACAATGGAGGAATATTTTATGCTATATGCGTTAGTTAACCTTACTCCCCTTGTAATTTCCAAGTAAAATGTTGTTCTCATTTCTATGTGCATAATGGTACCGACGTCCTCTACGTCCGACGACACGCCGCCGCTTGCGGGGTCGGCGTGTTATTGTGGAGAATCTATTTAGGAATGTGAATATAGTTTCTATTGTTTTCATGTTGAGCAACGGCACCAAAAGCATCGGCGAGAGAAAAGATGTACGCGTCGATCTCATCGGGGGCGGTGGGAACGCCGAGCGTCAGCTGGCCGTCTCGGTCTTTACTTTATTGTGTCGAGATGTTCCGATAAACACACGCCGCTGCCTACGTATTTGCAGTCAGCTGTTTGACATTCGCGTCACAATAACCGGCGCAGTGAGGCGGCGCGCTCGTCTGCGCCCTGCGCTTCCACGCAGCCTCGCGGTCGCCCGCGAGCCGCCATTTTTATCGATCCGCGAGACCCGCCGCGCCCGCCGCCGGGCCGGCGCGGGACGAGGGGCGTTCGGGGGGCCGGCCGGCGCAGGCGCGCGGGCGGCCGCCACAGTCTCGTGACTATTTTGTTGGTTTTTCTCATCAAAGGGACGTCCCGTAATGAAAAAAGCCAACGGTATTATTACTATTTTATGCAACCATAATGCATAAATAACTTGCTATTTACATTACACAAAGCCAACATATCACTTAGAACTAAGACATTATTGATCTCTTTAAGGCAAACTGCATATTTTAAAACGTAATTTCTTCTCTTATTCTTATTTTTTTTAATGTCAAAAGTAAAGTCATCATCTCACCTCTAAAGGATTAAGAATTTGGATAAAGTGCAAATATAGAAAAGACTACATTTTGTAGACCGTGATAGCCTAAGGTTAATGGGACTAATATTTTAAAGAAGTAAGCCTACTTGCAGTACAGCAGTTTTACCGCCAATACTGATTGTAAGTATTGCGTTTGCTAACTGAAGACTAAACACTGTAAGATTTATAACATTTAATTAATTATTGAAAAATTAATTACTCAGGTCAACCGCGTGTCCGTTTGCGCCTTGTTAAAAAATACCTTATACATACAATATTGAAATACCGGGATAATACTCGTATTTTTATAGACTAGTTAAAGAGAGTATTAGTGCCTAGTACATTATTGCTCTTAGAATAGCATTATAAAGTTAGTTATCAGTAATTTTGTGCGAAAAATAAATTACCAAAAGCCAAGGTATTAATTTGATTCTTACTAAATTTCGAAGGATAACGCATCAGGCTTCACTTACGATTGCCTGAAAATTTCTTCCCAATTACTAAAGCCCTTGTGGAATCTGAAGGAAACATATACAAACATAAATTAATGAAATTTCATTTAGGCGTTAATGAATTGCTTTAATCATCCAAACAAAAACACTTTTTCTTATTACGCTAAATATGCTTTACACGGAACATAATTTAATTTAACTTTTATTTAAGTATTGTGAATATGTAGTTTAGAAAATTTTAAATTCCACCAATGTTCCGGAGGGGAATCATGATAACTGTTGTACCGTTTTAACTTTTACAGTATCATCGCTGCCGTTTTAATATTGCACAAATCTATCTTCCTTTAATACATTTCTAATTCCATTTTGAATGGCCCGTTGGCGCAGCGGGCAGTAACCCTGCTTTCTGCTCCGGGGTCGTGGGTTCGATTCCCGTCTCGAGTCTGGGTGTATTATCCATATGTATGTATGTATATATTTAGGGGGGGGAACATCCGGGTGTAAGAAGGGTTCAAAAAATTTAATTAGAATCTAATTAATTTACATAGATCCATGGGCGCCGGTAGGCACTTCGGTGCCTGCTGCCTGCTCGTCTGCCCCCTTGTAACATATAAAAAAAAAGATAAATTTCAAATTGAATCTATTTTCGATGCGCCACGTAAACACTTGTTAGACTACATTCATTTCAACATTATGCGCTCAATACTATTATTGTTTAGCCACAGGTTGTTAGTTTGTACTATTTGAAATTATTGTTCGAAGATATTTAAAATAAATCCCTCTTCAGTTGCATCAGGATCTCAAGTCAAAGTTTATTTCCTATCATAAAAGTTATATGACGCTGTAAACGTATTTCATTACGAGTTCGGTTCATTATTACCTTTTGAGGGTTTTGGACGGTTTTTAGGGTTATATAGGCCTACAACGAACCCTTATAGTTTCGCTTTATCCGTCCGTCCGTCTATTTGCTCGCAAGGTGGTCCCTCCTAGTATTTCTAAGCTATTATATGTAGCTACTTGAAATTTTCCATGTTGATAGAACATGCTAAAAACTCACTAGGAAAATTATTTTGGGCGAAATCGGACAACACTTTCTGAAATAATTTAACAAATACCTTTTTCGCGTATCCGATACAGAACCCTTCTCTATAAGCGTGTCTGGACACGCTCTTGGCCAAATTTAATTCCATATTAATGCGCGTACTATACTATGAATGCATTTTCAAAACAGATACAGCTGTTGGAAGTAGATTTGTAATTTTTAAATATCACACACAAGTAATCTCACGAAGTTCATTTACCCAAAGCTGTTAAATGACTTGGCAAAACCTTTTCACGGAAGCAGGGGTTTTGTTTGGGAGATATACTCTGTCAAGTGCTCCATTCGGCAATAGACTATTTGTTTTATTTTCTAAAAATACAGATGCTTCGAAAAGTAATATTTAAAACAGATATAAAAATCTAACCCTTTAGTCTAATAGTTTACAACCGTGCACTTGCTAAGAATTTATTAGGCCCAACATCACTTTGAATTTGGTGGCTTTTTTTTGGTGTTAACCTATTAAATTTAAAAGAGGGCCCTTTAACTTTTAGTACATTACAGCAGCGGCCGGCAAGAGAGGCATTGATGGACGAACGTGTGACTAAAGCCGAGACAATTGATATTCGACCTAGGCGACGGAGCTTCGTCCTTCCCTCCAGTTTGTTTTGGAAGTGAGCTAACTTCCCGCAGGATTTAATTTCCTCAAGAATAAATCCAATCTACTTAAAGCTGAAAAGTACACTACCTGAAGACAAACGCAATTTGAATCCTTATTCCTACGACGTTTATAACACTTCGATAAATATTTTTTTTTCTTCCAACCGGGCTGTAATGTTATCATTAATCACTAGATAACCGTTCACAAAGGACACCTTTTCTGCTTATAACCAAAACAATGAACGCGTATTCATTGTACAACTTTGATACTTCATATTTAATTGATAGAATCAGGCGTTACTTTGCGGAAATCCATGACATGCATGAGAAGCTAAACTACTTTGCTTTAAGCTTCTAAAAAAAAAGCAAAGCCTAACTGAACTGTATCAAGAAGATATGCCTAATACCTTAGACGTCCTGATAGAACGCGTATGCGCGATGCGAGCCAACTTAGTTCGTCCGAACGTACGATCAAACATATTGATGTCTAAAGGTGAGTTTAGACTAGACGAACATAGAGGTAGAACTATAACAAGAGCATTGTTTCTGGATCATTTAGTGTAAACGAAAGTTCGTTCTTATCGTTTATACGAAAATATAAGCGTACAAATAGTAGATTAAGAATTAGTATCAACATTCATGAACAAAAACTAGATTAAGAATTAGAATACCTACTACGTTATCTACTAAGTTCTCTACTTCTTTATCTACTATATTCTCTACTTCGATATCTACTAACAAAATGGGCGTCGGTAGTCACTCAAGTGAATGCCGCCTGCTTGTTTGCCCCTTGTGATATTAAAAAAGGATAGAAAATTCGGCAGTGGAGGTGAGCTTTTATGCACATATAATAAAGGGACCCCTCTATCTTACTCCTGTTTCGGAAGTCCAAGGCGCTGCTTGCTTTGCTTTCTCTTGTGAATAAACGAAACGCTAAGAAATTCCTCATATTCACTTATTATTGTAATATTTCTTACATTTATAAACTGTAAAAAAGTTACAAAACTATTATAATACAAAGACAATCTAAAGTTCTAAAAGTCCAGGCCCCCTGACTATTCTATTATATTCCAGGGAATGGAAACTTCGCTTTAGTTCGCTCGTCGTCAATTAATAACGGTCATTCACAGCTGCACATGATCGCAAACAATAGTACAAATAAATATATAAAACTTTAACAATAATGATTAAAACAACTTTTAACAAAAGAGAACCAAAACCGTAAATCCAACTCATCATTAGCTGTATTAATTACAGACTTTGACCCCAATTAGAGCCGAAATTAATGAAAACTTAGTTTTCGCAGTGAGACTGGAACGAAACGTATTTACGATTAACATCATGAATCACGTTAATAAGCACAATTTGAACAATGATTCATAAACTTTCATAATGACAGCCCAACCAAGTTGAATGATTGGATAACTTTGCATTTTGAACTCTATGGCGTTACAATAGAGTTGTATATGACCGCAGTACATTTTGTAAGGGATACAGGACTCCGGGATACATATGGTATCAAACTGCTCGAGGCGGGAATCGAACCCACGACCCCGGAGCAGAAGGCAGGGTCACTGCCCACTGCGCCAACGGGCCAGTCAAGGAATTACAAGGAAGACGCAATTTTCAATACAAACAAAATTCATCCCTTAAGCTATAAAGGCTCTAAATATTACGCGATATCTCAAGTTACTCGCGGTTTATGAGACAGGTCCTTATTGTCAATAATTTTTTAGTAGCGGTTATGAAAAAACATAAAGCTTCGCCGTGAAATGCAAACATTTTTAATTGAATCACGCCGGGGCGGATGGGAGGGAAAATATTGCAAAAAAATCCGTTAAAACAACAAGTTCAAAAGTAATGCGTCTAACGGGTTAGTGCTGTTTGTTCGCAAGCGGGAGATTGAATTACCCCGAATGTTCAAACACGGCTTTTATGTACGTAGTTTGCATAACTTAATGTTTACATTTGCATGTTTACGTAGTATTGTTTCCGCAAAAAATCATAATTTCAGCTTGTTCCGCTTCACCGGGAGTGATTGTAGCTCGCCACTATGGTGTCTGGTTTTATGATGCGAAATGACGCAATAAACAATGTTGATTTGTTCATCCGTTACTTTATTGAAATCCTTTACAAGAAATAAACGTGAAGAGATTTACAATGCGGGTGTTGGGCTCATGGCTTTGTAGATTATTATGTTTGGGAGGACCTACAAGTACTCTTTATTGTGTAGTTATGAGTACATACAATAATGAGTACTAGCTGCGACTTTATGCTGAGGGGTAACCCTATTAGTCCCACGTACATAGAAATAGTTTAGTTTTATTCATCATGTATATTCATAATATATTCATTGAATTAATAAGTGAAAAAATAAAATTATATCTATCTATCATTATTAAAATCAAAATTACACACACAAACTTTCTTCAATAACCATGCAGTTCGGTTACTGTTCCCAAGAATGCATATTTTTATGTATTTTTCTCGAAGTTGTTGTTAGCATTCTACTGAGTGATATTCTGTTAGGGGAGATCGACTATTTTTTTTGTAATTTTTTTAGTCATGAATACTACAATAACATTTCGACCGTAATGTACACACACACATAGTATATACAAGGATTTCTGAATTAAAACAAGAAAAACTAACCGCGAAGCGGCCAGACGATCCTTCGTTTTTGACCCATCCGTAACAGAGTTATGTTTCGCATGGAATGTCAGACTCCTCCGATGAAATATCACGCAGTAGAATGCAAACAAGAACATCGAAAAAAAAAATAAAAATCAAACTGTATAATTTTCGAAGAAAGTTTGTGTGATGCCTGTGTATAATGTTAACATTAAAGTTTTAGAGGCTTCAAAATGCCTTATTTTAGTATTCCTAACTCGAAACAAAATGTCAACCTCCTCCTGCGGAATAACACTCGTTAGAGTGCAAAAAACAACTTCGAGAAGAAAAAAAATATATGTACATGCATTTTTACTATTTCTTCTGTTTGTGCCTTAGTAGTAATTAAGGCAAAAATATGTAATAGTATAATAAATTTAAAAATTCGAAGGATTGTTTTTTGTTCTTTCATAAAAATGCGTGAAATGATTTTAATTAGTCTCAAATATATGAATTGTTAAAGTTAGAACTTATTGACGTTTGTTTACAGGAATAAACCATCGCTCAACTGCTGTAACGGCACAAGACAATATTTTGCTCCATCAATCATTTGAGCGTCAAATTAGGCAAGAATTTCTAATACAGACATAGGTATGGTTCCTTTGATCTCGCATGC